>JAXIVJ010007375.1:0-12500 GCA_036785665.1 Chirona hameri | reverse complement strand
CATTATTCGCCTTGGACACTTTTCGATTGAGTTTTTGTAATTTGTTGAATGTTTCTTTGATCTTCAGAGGAACTGTGGTCAATATCTCAGTGATGTTCATATATATAGTTCATATTAGTCGACGTTTCGATTGTATTTAAACCAATCATTCTCAAGATATTACATAATTACATTACACTGTATATACTACAAGGTGATACAAAATGTAAGTTGATGTAAGCCGTCGCATGACTATTTTCGAAGTTTTTACTCGTTGAAAAAAATAGCAGTTAACATCGCATACAAGGTGACGGAAGGATATAAAAGCTTGCGTTTCCGGGGAACACTTCATAACACATTTCATCGTTTCTACATATTGCATACATCATACATCATTTCTACATATTGCATACATCATGCAAGATAACCTAGGTGCAGTTGTTCACACATACAGGTAGTTCACACACCCCAGAGCGCCAGTGAGATGTGTGTGTGTGTGTGTGTTCATCTGTGTGTTGAGTGGTGGTTTGTACCGGGTTATGTATATGGCTTCTTGAATGAATAGACGGTAGTGGTCATTGATGGCGTCGAATGTTGTTGTGTTTTCCTTTAGAATTTTGTGGGTGGGTATTTGATGGTGTTTGTTGATCATGTGTTCCACTGGTCCGGTCTGTTCTATGAGGTGCATAGTGAGTCGCCGCGTCAAAGTCGTGGTGGTCGCACCAAGGTAGTACACGTTACGAGGCCTGCAATCCTCGTGGGGGCAACACAATTTGTATACTACGTTGGTGCGATTAGACGGCTTTGTCGCGATGGGATTGTCTTTCATGACCAGCTGGCGTGTCTTTTTGCCCTGGTAGTATATGCGGAGCTGCACGTGGTCACTGTCGTTGTTACATTTAACATTTTTCTTCAAGATGTCTTTGAGGACTTTTTCATCAGTTTTGTACTGTGTTCATGTAGTTTTTGTAGTAGAGGTGATGTACTTTACCTTGTGTCTCGGTTGTTTGTGGTTGTTGTTTTTCAAGTTGTTTGTTTATTTCCTGCTCAATCTCAGAGTTAGAGTAGCCATTATTCACGAGTAATTGTCTGACTCTATTGAGTTCTATGCCCATCAGTTCGTGAGTAGAGCTAGTTTTAATTGCTCGTGTGATGAACGCTCGGAGAACACTTTGTTTGTATTTGGACGGACATTCGCTCTTTGCATTGAGTGTGTTTCCAGTGTTGGTGGGGGCTTGACATATACGCTAGTTATGTACTTGTTTGGGGTAGCTTTCTCAATGACATCGAGAAATGCTAAACAGTTGTCATGGTGTTTTTCAAATGTGAACTTGAGGACAGAGTTATTCTCGAGTTCTTTGATGATAACCAACAGATGGTTGTGATCTCTAACTTCGATGAAGGCGTTGTCTACATACCGACAGTATGTTGTCGGCGTGATCTCTGGGTTGACGCGGCGACTCACTATGCACTTCATAGAACAGACCGGACCAGTGGAACACATGATCAACAAACACCATCTCACCTACCCACAAAATTCTAAAGGAAAACACAACATTCGACGCCATCAATGACCACTACCGTCTATTCATTCAAGAAGCCATATACATAACCCGGTACAAACCACCACTCAACACACAGATGAACACACACACACATCTCACTGGCGCTCTGGGGTGTGTGAACTACCTGTATGTGTGAACAACTGCACCTAGGTTATCTTGTATGATGTATGCAATATGTAGAAATGATGTATGATGTATGCAATATGTAGAAACGATGAAATGTGTTATGAAGTGTTCCCCGGAAACGTAAGCTTGTATATCCTTCCGTCACCTTGTATGCGATGTTAACTGCTATTTTTTCAACGAGTAAAAACTTCGAAAATAGTCATGCGACGGCTTACATCAACTTACATTTTGTATCACCTTGTAGTATATATAGTGTAATGTAATTATGTAATATCTTGAGAATGATTGGTTGAAATACAATCGAAACGTCGACTAATACACTGAAAACAAATGAATACAAGGAGAGCGTGTCTTTATAAAAAAAACGCATAAGTCTTGGGTACACGACACAACATTTGGAAGTCAATTTAGCAAATACACAAGTGTAATGAGTTTGTAAATTTGGCGGGAAATTGACACGAAATGAAAGCACAGCCGCATATAAAGCAACACGCCTTCCCTAAGTAAAATTTTCCCGAACGCAGTTTTTCTGTGTAGCTGGAGTGCAAAGCTAAATTTTGTGTCATTCGTGCAATAATAGTGTGTAGTCGACACAAAGAGCATGTGTCATCAGCCATTTTGAAACAGCAGACGACGGCAGTTTTGGCGGCCATTGAATTGCAGTTTCCGGCGGCCGGTGCAATTTGGAGGCTGCACGCAGGAAGATGCAGGCAGAAGGCGTGAGTGTACATTTTAATTATCAGTTCCAAAGGTTTTACATATCTATATGTAGCATGTAGCAATCAATTTGTGCATATATCATGTTATAGAGGTATACATTCGCAGTGTTGTTTGCAATATAAGCATGCACTGTTTGCTGAGGAGACTGATTTATATGCATGCTTTGCTCATGCGTCAGCTTAGCCCAATATTACTTTAACTCATATATAGAGGCCATCCTGCCAACCATTTGCCCATGCATGAGACATGTTTTTATTTTAGTCCACATTTATTATTACAATTTGAAAACAAAAAGGCATTATTGTGATTGAACCCTTTCCTCAAAACTGTTTGTCAATAACTAGCAAACAATTTTATGTTGTCACACCTTTGGAACAAGGCTGCTATGCAATGACACAACTGACAACATTTTAACTGTAACTCTAAAATTGTACTCCCAGTTACGTTGTCACTATGGTTTGTTAACAACTTGTAACTTACGTTACTTTTGACAACCATGACTAATGTGGGTAACATATACTATATAGGTATCTAACATACTGTATCTCTCACTCACCTGTTAAACTCACCTGTTTGGTTTCCTTGCCCCACCCAGTGCACTAGGAGAAGGAAACCATGTAGGACAGAGACGCACCAACTCCCCACAGGTGATGGGTGATAATGTGTGTGTGAGGGAGTTGGGATAGTGCGTCTGCAATTAGGGATTGGCGGGAAAATGCACAAATGGTTTGAGACATGTCTAGTGGAGCATTTCAATCTGATGTCAAATGATTCCTTTTAGTGGGTAATGATCAGTGCTGAGTAGCAGAGACCTTGCACGGGTCAAGACAGATAGGCATACAGGCGATTGCCTAGAACCCTTGACAGAGAGGACTTGAACTCTGCAATGGAAGTAGAACCGACTGCCCAGTTGGGAAGGGAATTCCAGTCTTTCACAACTCTATCAGAGAAGAAGCGTGTTGTAATGTCAAGCTGACGTCGGCGGACCTTGATTTTGAACACATTGTATAGCTAACATATACTATAATATATCAGTGACTATTGTTATTTAATGTTACAACAATATTAGTTTGCTACAATGTTCCAACTTTGTTCAAATAACTTTGTAAACCAATATTGCAAAGTGGTGAATTTACCCAAATTTAGTAAATGCACCATCTCAATGGGATTGATGAGTGATTATGTTAGGGATGTTAATTCTTAGTCATGGTTGTCAAAAGTAACGTTGTTACAACACTGTCACAACTTGTAAGCGCATCTATAGGAAATATTTTCACAATTTTAAGCCTTCAGCATTACAGTTGAGGGGAATGTTACAGTTCTAGGAAAAGTACAAGATATTAACACCCACTGAGCCCCTGATTCAAGATCTTGATACAATGTTGATTGCGGGCGGAGCCTGCTATTATAAGCATAATGTTAAGGTGACAAGAAGATGATCCAATTTTTGACATGTGTTCAAATACCAGTAGCTTGCAGTGAAAAGCAGTTGCACCCAGCAACCATAGGCTGAATTACTTGTACAAATATTCAGTCTCCCATAATTGGAGACAGGCGCTGCAATCTGTATGACCTAGCTGTCGGAGTGCCCTAAAACCACAATAATCATCATCTCCCACAATCGGGTTGAGCTATGGCACGAGGAAGATCACTTTTGGGCCAAAGCTCACATTGAATGTTGTCTCCTGTGCTTCATCTGGTCAAATTTGTCTCATATTTCTGGCATCTTATCAATAAGTTAAGTCAGCTGACTGACAAGGTCACAGGAACTTGATTTTCTATTCAGGCAATTTTATTCCATTACTATGTATATTATATACATATTGAACATTTGAGTGTGAAGTTTAAGGACTTATCTTCAGATGTGTCTTAGTTGAATCAGAAATGCAAATATTGTATTGGAATTTGTCCCAAGTGTAACCATTTCTGACCATACAATAACAATGGTAAGCCAAGAAAGAAGACAGGAGCTTGACACCTCAGCAAGTGGCAAGACCTTGATATGTTCCTTAGAGTGCCCGGCATGCCCAAACTGTCCATGATGATGGGCATTATATGAAAATACCTATATGAATAATCCATATTGATTTGTCCATTGTCCATCCCCTAGCGAAATTGGTGATGAGCCCTACCTGTTCTGAGTAGTGTTGGAATTTTTGTAATTTTCTGATCTTTTGAGGGTACAAAAGATTTTATTTCACATATTTTGAGTATCACAAATATATAACTTAAAAGTATTTCGAAAGACTCTCACAGGGGGCTCATTTTAGAACCTAGCGAGGAATCAGCTGATGGAGGTCCACTCCGCTCCCTTCAACACTAATGGCGAGTGTGACAAGTTTGTTTATATCCAGGACCCGCGTTCGGAGCAAACTCGACGCTGATTGGTCAATGGCTTGAAAGTGACGTGAAGGTACCCATAGGTTACCTACGCTCACTCGTAGGTAACCTATGGGACATTTTTTAAATCTGACTTCTGTGATAGCGTCGATAGGGAAAGACTTCTGGGAAAGATAGCTACGTTCATCAGCTACAATGTTTCCTTCATATGTTTCCGATTTTCTGGGCCGAAAAGGAAGCAATTGACATAGGCGTTCCCAATGTCGAAGCGTACGGGGAAGTCACTGACCAACTTTACCGGTCCATAATTTAAAAAGTTTTTGGCATAATGTAGTTTCAAATACGGCATCGGATACAGCATATAATTTGAGACAGAAAAACAACTTAAGTTTAATAATTGGCTATTAAAAAAGAAGAAAAAAAGATAATGTTTGGGCACGCGCTCACCATTATTTACAACGGGAGTTCGGGCCGGCTTGACGCAGTAACCCACCTTTACGTCACTTTCAAGCCATTGACCAATCACCGTCGAGCTTGCTCTTTTCAAGGTTCTTATATATAGACCTTGATTGTCATCAGCTTTCTGGCCGGAGTGTTCTACCTCAGCCCTGAGGGCTCTCGTTTATACGGGTGAGGCGTTTTAACCTCACCCGTTTATACAGCCTTGGACTCTCACAAATCACAATGTATTGCGCATAATTGCCACATGCGCCATTATTGTCGAAGAATCAAGTTTACGGTCCAAGTTTACGTTCGCGCCCGTCAACCCATAAACGGGTTTACGTAAGCCGCGTGACGTCAGGAGCTAGAATGACGTCAGAGCCAACTCGATGCTGATTGGTCAGTCACGGTTTATGTGCTTATGGAAACCCATAAACTGAGTTGATGAACAGGCTCGAATTTGGAGGCGATTCAACTAAGACTTAAGAGCCATGTTTTAAGTTTCTTCAGGTTTTAAAAATATTGATGTAGTTTTTTTAGTTTTCAAGAGAAATATCACTGTTGCATTGCAAAATGAAAATATAATAAATAAGTGATAATCCTTTTTGTCAACTGTGAAAAACTACATGAATCTTTCAATTTATACCTAACCTAACTCAAGCTGAAAACTAAATAAAGATATACTTAGTGTCTATTTTTGAACAAAGTGTTGCAAACGACTAAGTATCAAGCCGATAATACTGACTTTTTATTTATGAATAGGGACTAAGACCTCAATATCGGGATCCTTGGCACTCTGACTTAAAATGCTATCAGTTTTGTTTGGTTTGCTTTGTGGACCAAGCGTCCAAGCACCATTTCCTTTTGGGACCAAGATACAAACTCTCACCCTGTTCCACGGATTATTATATGGGGGCCGGTGAACTGTTTCAGAGGCCTGCCCTGGGATTTGAACCTGGGCCACCGGCACAGATGACAGATGACCCGGCACCAGATCGCTCCCCTTGACATAGTATCAGAATATAAACAATGCGTCAGTATTGTCTACATTCTGATCACATGAAAAGTCTGAGATTGCAACATGCTCAAAGATTGAGGTACTGAGGTATTGAGCCCTATACAGTGTTTTTTTTGTGGGGGGGGGGCGGTCAGCTCATTTAAAGGCTATTAAGTGCCTACTTATGCCTTGTATGTACCCACTGTGAATAGAAGTTATATTTTTTGTCACTATGGATAACATGCATCATCTTATATCTTTTTTGTCGGGCTTGACATGCTATCAAAATGTAAACAATGCATCAGATCATCTAAATTATAATGGCATGACAAATGAGATTCTGACGTGTCGGTAAATTTCAGTATTTTGGTCAGGTCAGTATTTTTCAGATGTGTCAGTAGTTTTTACCCTAAACAATACAAATTTAGACTTATGTACCTTGCATATGCCTAATGTTAACATCCTGATAGTATGATAATAATGGTTGTGGGAGGTTTCCAGAATAACAGCATCTTATTTTTATATTAAATGTCACATCTGACCTACCCTTTATTTAAATTTCATTCTTGTATGCCTTGTCTTGGTTTAAAACCTATCCTACAGCCAGTGACCCGGGTTCAAATCCCTGTGAGGGCCTCTGAAACAGTCAACCTGCACCCCCATAGGTACTCCTCGGAACAGGGTGAGAGTTGCAATTAGCACCTTGGTCCCAAGAGGATATTGTGCTTGTTCCACAGATCGTATATCCGGCCTGTATGCCTCTGCCATGCCATGTCACATGTCAGCAAAGTTATTCTTGATATCATTATCAGCTGTGTAATGAGTAGTTTGAAAATGTATACTCATTGGATCTAGATGTGAGTACTGAGTAAGGGCAGGTTATCCCACCCCTCTTTCCATTTCAGATTACGAAAGCTGCTCAAGAATTTATATGCCCAAAGTGCCCTTCTAAATTTACAAGCATTGTAGAGTTTTGTCATCATTTGAATGTACACAATGACCGGTTTTTAATATGGTGCCCCTCATGCAGCTCTTCCTTTGTGAATCCTAGGAGTTTCCGTAGGCATTTTGAATGTCAGCATTGCAACTTTGACTTTCTCTCTGCATCTGCTGGTGATTCAACTGATTGTGTTCCATGTCCAGATGAAAGTGAGGCAGATTCATTGGTCAGCAATAAGGATGTTGGTTCCTTTGGAGATGGGAATGGTGCTGATAAACCAGATGTTCAGCATGAGACACAATCACTAGCAGACTTAATTGTTAAGCTAAGAGCTGCAAATGTGTCGCTGAAATCATGCAAGGAGGTGGCAGCATTTGTCCATGAATTTGGTAAAGGTGTTGCACAGGAAGCAAGGGAAGGGAAGGAGGCTCTTCTGCAGAAGGCTAAGGTGTATGCTGAAAGTCATCATATTGAGGATGAGGCTCTCCGCGAATTCAATGTTATTGAACCAATTGAAAAGTGCTTGGGGGAAAATGTCAAAGAAAAACCTGATAAATACCAGTATATTCCTATCAAGGATCAAGTCCGTGAACTGTGTGAGGGTGAACAGCTATTCACCAGGGATGACCACCAGGCTGATACGTGGTCTTGTTTGGAAGATGGAAGTGTGCATGCTGCATATCCAGATCGATTAAAGCTAGCCATATATTATGATGGCTTCACAGTTGACAATCCGCTTGGGAACAAGACGAAGAAGCACAAATTAGGGGCTGTGTATTGCACCATATCCAACTTATGCAGGTCTCCTCAGCTGCGCCAAATCATGTTGTTACTACTGTTTAAAGAAGAGCTTGTAGCGAAGTACTCCTGGCACGAAATATTATCACCGTTGATTGCTGATTTAACAATGCTCGAAACAGAAGGCATCAACCTCTCTCTGAGCGGATTCGAAAATGATGTGAATGTCAAAGTGGAGCTTGCTGTGGTTCTTGGTGACAATTTGGGCATTCATGATATAGCAGGCTTTACAAAATGTTTCAGTGGTGGCTCATTTATCACATTTGTATATTGCTACTTGTTTTAATCCGTCTGCTTGGAGATGTTTGGAAGAGATGAAGATGCATTAACAAAAGAGATGCATTAACGACTTGGCATTCACAAAACTGAGGTACTTGCACATCATGAGCTAAAGTTAGATTGCCCTATCAACGCCAGATAGCAATATTGTTTGGCTCGTTTTTCGACAACTTGCATTTTACATGGTTCTTGACACTTGGGCCCGCAAACATCGATCATAGTGTGTATCGTATTTACAACAGCTGTTGTAAATATGTACAATGCGGTGCCGCGGCACTGCATTGTAGATAATCACACTGTGACGCTGTGCACTACAGATGTGTTGACACGAGGAGCTGGTGCCAACTAACTATGTTAACGTGCTATTGTCGTGTTTTTAAGCATGTGTTTACACCACCAGCCAATGCTTTTATATTGTGTAACACATGCTTTTTGTGCTTTTATTTTGCTTTTACGCATAATTTGTGTGTCTTTTCTTTTGTGTTACACCACAATTTTGTGTTTTTCACTTTGTGTCACGTATACATTCATTGTGTCTTTCGGTTGTGTCACACATTAATGCTGTGTTTTTGGCTTGTGTAACACAAGCTTCTTGTGCTTTTATTTTGTGTAACACATGCTTTTTGGGTTTTTATTTTGTGTAATACATGCTTATTGTGCTTCTGTTTTGTGTTAACACAATTTCTCTGTGCTTTTCTTTTGTTTTAACACGATTTTTCTGTGTAATTTAACACATTATACGTGTGTGCAAAAACCGCTTCACAGGGGGTTGGTGTTTGTACTTTGAGGCATACACAAGGATTGTGTGTTAACACACCCACGTTGTGTTTTTTTTGCCTTTTCTTGTGTTAATTTGTTTTCAGTGTATGAACTATATATATGAACATCACTGAGATATTGACCACAGTTCCTCTGAAGATCAAAGAAACATTCAACAAATTACAAAAACTCAATCGAAAAGTGTCCAAGGCGAATAATGCAATACTGTTCAACGACATCTGTATCAAAGAAAATATTCTGCCCAAATACACAAATATAAAACTCCATGATCAACGGGCAAAGAAACAGCTATTCACTGAAGAATTCCAACGGAATTTAGTCAAACTTCAACTGAAATCAAAAGAAGAACTTGTTGAAAAACTTCATCAGAAAATAGAAACTCTAAATGAAGTGCTAAAGAATAGCCAGATAGAAAGTAACACAAAACAGATACTATTAGCATACCTAGATGAGAAACCCGAGAAATGTGAACATGCCGATAAAATTAAAGTGACAAAAAAACTGTCAAAGCTTTATGGTGGAAATCTAAAAATACCAGAAGGAAAGAAACAAGGATACATCAACCTCTCTTCAGTGGAATTGAACCAAGCCCAACACCAACTACTAAGCCTAGGTCTCAACTGCCATTTTCAGAGCAAACGAAACATCGTTGACAAGCAGACCGAATTGGAACTCCTTTACCAGAATATACTACGACTTGAAGGTAAAGATAAAATATCCGTGCACCCAGATTTAGAAGGCCAACTCGCAGGCGAAGGAAGCAAACTCCGAGCAAACTCCTTTGTATTGTAGTAAACTACTTACAAAGGAGCTACGTGAAGCCGGAAAACAACTGAAAGACGACCCACGCATTGTTGTGAGACGTGCTGACAAAACATCCTCCTTCGTTATACTTAACAAGGAGGAATACAACAAGAAATTCAACAAAATATTGTCTGATGAAACAAAGTTCAAACCGATCAAAGAACACCCAACAAAAAAAACACAAAGCAGAAGTTAACCGAACCATTGAAAGTGCAAACGCGTTGGTCGGTGGCGTGCATTTTGAGACTATTTCTGGTGAGTACACCCCAGGGTACGCCTACGGTACAGTCAAAACACATAAAACAGACAATCCTCTCAGGCCCATCATCTCACAAGTCTGTACCTCTACTTACAAACTAGCGAAGAGGCTTAATAACCTCTTGAAACCCTATCTTCCTTCTAAATATAGCATTAACTCTAGTGACGAGTTCTTAGACTTATTACGCATAAAAAAGCCCCAAGGTGAAATAGCTTCAATTGATATTGAAAGCCTGTTCACCAATGTACCAGTTGATGCCACCATCCAAATTATTATTGATGAAGTATACCACAAACGTAGCGTGCATGTACTAAAGATTCTCCATTACGCGGACCTGACGGTAGACTATATACACAGAAAGATGGCGTCGCGATGGGCTCTCCACTTGGCCCTCTTTTTGCGAATTTGTACATGGCTCATGTTGAGGAAAAGACTTTTAACAACCCAGAGATCACGCAGACAACATACTGTCGGTATGTAGACGACGCCTTCATCGAAGTTAGAGATCACAACCATCTGTTGGCTATCATCAAAGAACTCGAGAATAACTCTGTCCTCAAGTTCACATTTGAAAAACACCATGACAACTGTTTAGCATTTCTCGATGTCATTGTGAAAGCTACCCCAAACAAGTACATAACTAGCGTATATGTCAAGCCCACCAACACTGGAAACACACTCAATGCAAAGAGCGAATGTCCGTCCAAATACAAACAAAGTGTTCTCCGAGCGTTCATCACACGAGCAATTAAAACTAGCTCTACTCACGAACTGATGGACATAGAACTCAATAGAGTCAGACAAATACTCGTGAATAATGGCTACACTAACTCTGAGATTGAGCAGGAAATAAACAAACAACTTGAAAAACAACAACCACAAACAACCGAGACACAAGGTAAAGTACATCACCTCTACTACAAAAACTACATGAACACACAGTACAAAACTGATGAAAAAGTCCTCAAAGACATCTTGAAGAAAAATGTTAAATGTAACAACGACAGTGACCACGTACAGCTCCGCATATGCTACCAGGGCAAAAAGACACGCCAGCTGGTCATGAAAAAAAAATCCCATCGCGACAAAGCCGCCTAATCGCACCAACGTAGTATACAAATTCTGTTGCCCCCACGAGGATTGCAGGCATCGTAACGTGTACTACCTTGGTGCGACCACCACGACTTTGACGCGGCGACTCACTATGCACCTCATAGAACAGACCGGACCAGTGGAACACATGATCAACAAACACCATCAAATACCTACCCACAAAATTATAAAGGAAAACACAACAACATTCGACGCCATCAATGACCACTACCGTCTATTCATTCAAGAAGCCATATACATAACCCGGTACAAACCACCACACAACACACAGATGAACACACACATCTCACTGTCGCTCTGGGGTGTGTGAACTACCTGTGTGTGAACAACTGCACCTAGGTTATCTTGTATGATGTATGCAATATGTAGAAATGATGTATGATGTATGCAATATGTAGAAACGATGAAATGTGTTATGAAGTGTTCCCCGGAAACGCAAGCTTGTATATCCTTCCGTCACCTTGTATGCGATGTTAACTGCTGTTTTTCAACGAGAAAAAACTTCGAAAATAGTCATGCGACGGCTTACATCAACTTACATTTTGTATCACCTTGTAGTATATACAGTGTAATGTAATTATGTAATATCTTGAGAATGATTGGTTTAAATACAATCGAAACGTCGACTAATATGAACTTTATATATGAACATCACGGAGATATTGACCACAGTTCCTCTGAAGATCAAAGAAACATTCAACAAATTACAAAAACTCAATCGAAAAGTGTCGAAGGCGAATAATGCAATACTGTTCAACGACATCTGTATCAAAGAATATATATATATATATATATATATATATATATATATATATATATATATATATATATATATATATATATATATATATATATATATATATATATATATATATATATATATATATATATATATATATATATATATATATATATATATATATATATATATATATATATACATACATGTATACATGTATACATGTATACATGTATACATGTATACATGTATACATGTATACATATATACATATATACATATATACATATATACATATATACATATATACATATATACATATATACATACATACATACATACATACATACATACATACATACATACATACATATATACATATATACATATATATATATATATATATATATATATATATATATATATATATATACATATATATATATATATATATATATATATATATATATATATATATATATATATATATATATATATATATATATATATATATATATACATATATATATATATATATATACATATATATATATATATATATATATATATACATATACATATACATATACATATACATATCTATATCTATATACATATCT
>JAXIVJ010007374.1:30000-61096 GCA_036785665.1 Chirona hameri | reverse complement strand
TGGGGGCACGATAACGACCATGGCTGACCGCGGCCGCCGGCACCTCATGCTATCAGCCCAGCTGCTGCTGCTCAGGTGCTCTCCGCACACCTAACCCAGCGGCCCTAAGTCAGGCCGGTTATTGTAATAATGCCGCTCGCTGAACGGCCTGCCACGGTCGGCGCTGGTTAGTGTGCGATCATTAGCGATCATCGGCGCTGCCATTATTGCCTGCGGGCGGAGGGAGGGCGGGTCGTTTGCTCAGCCGTCTCAGTGGAACACACCAGTCGACCCGCGGCGCGACGCAGACCGGCGTTTTTTTTTTCTTCCAGCGGAGTGACGCGTCGAGCCGCCCGAGCGGGGACGTGGACCCTCGATCGCGGGGCCGTGCGTTGTTGACGCGTCCGGCGGCGGCACGCGTGCCGGCGATTACCAGCGACGCTGGCACGGCGACGGCGGCCTGGCCAAACTGACTGTCCCGGTATTTTTAACCTGGGAGGCGGGGAGAAGTAGCTAGTTCCAGCACCAATCCGTGACTGCTTGCAAGGCGGCGGGGCCGTGCGGCAATAACGCGAGCTGGGCCGGCGAGCGGCGCGGCTCGGCGCAGCGCGGCGGCGGCGCAATGCGTTTCGTTTTTGGTGTTGGTGGCCGCTGGGCGGCGCGGCGGTCGGCCGGGGGCGGCGGCGCCGGCGGCCGGCGTTTCACTGCCGTGAGTCTGCCAGGACGCTCCGCACCTCCGGTCGCCGCCCGTCCGCTCCGCCGAGCCGCAGCAGCGCGACCCAGACCACAGACATGGCCACCACGGAAGACTGGGAGGGCGAGATCCAGACCCAGGTGGTCACCGAGAAGAAGACCAAGAAGACTAAGAAGTCGCGCAAGCGTGCCGACGACGGCGGAGTCGTTGAGACCACCGTTACCGAAACGACGACGACCTCGGGAGACGTGGACGGCTCCGTTGGCGGCGACGCCAAGTCCATCACGTCAAAGTAAGAGCGCCTCGGCAACCGCGCGCGGCGGTGCGGCCACGCCTCCGGCCCGAAAATGTGTGCGGGATCGATTATGTGGGCCTCGCGCGGCGCGCCCTGACCCTGGCCGACGTGACGCGTGACCGGGCTGGCGTGGCCGCGGCCGAGGCGCTCTTACTGACCTTCTCTCTGGTGAGTCCCGGCGGCTGCCGACCGAGCCCCGCCGGTCCCCGCTGTGTCCCCGTGTCAGGTGGACCTGGTGTCTCCGTGTGGTGCTAGGTGTGCCCCGCGGTGCGAGGTGGGCGGTGCGCCCAGTGATGTAGACGGTGGGGTGGCCCGGTACACGGCAGGTCTGTCCCCGGTGTGTCCCGCGTGGTGGGCGGCGGTGGGTGGCCCGGTACACGGCAGACCTGTCCCCGCGCCCGACCGCCGCCTGTAAACAAACCGGCGCTGGCGGACGGGGTTGGGGGCGGCGGCGGAGGAGGCTGCACGGCCCCTGCCGCCTCTGCACGCCCGTGGCTGCCGATAGCTGTGAAGCCGGTAGTGACGTCAAATTGCGCTGAACCTCAGCGGTCTCTGTTAGCCGGCCGTCTCCCGACATAGCGCCGGCTGGCCGGTCCGGCTCTGGGTGGCCTTCATTGTAGCCTGGGTGTCAGCTGGTACAGTGGCTACACTGTTGACAGTCGGTTTCTCGTGCTCTTAGAAGAGCACACACGTGAGGCGGGCCCCGGACCGTTCTGTAACGGCAGTGATTCGGTGATGTTACTGGCGGCAGCGCTCCTGTAATATTTATAGTGCCGGCCAGGCAGAGCGTGACCGGACAACTTTCACGCTCGAAATTCGTGTTATTTCTACTGCACGACTCTGCTGACTTTGTAGCTGGTTTCTGCTGGTTTTGTAGTTGGTTTCTGCTGGTTTTGTAGTTGTCGAGGAGGTCGACTCAGAACAGTTATGAATTATACGAGGACAAAACTTTCCCAATTCCATCCTACTGATTAATTAAGCTGAACTTAACTGACATCATCCTTTAGTCACTGCCTCAACATGGTTATCTGGTCTGCGCCAGAACCAATCCAACTCCTGCCTTCTGGCAGAAATGCGTCTCTGGATGTGAGTTCTGGAGAGGCAGGTCGGGTATGACTGCTCTCTGGAGTGAGTTCTGGAGAGGCAGGTCGGGTATGACTGCTCTCTGGAGTGAGTTGTAGAAGGGCAGGTCGGCTAGGACCGCAGATCGTTCCCGGCGTTCCGCTCGCGCGGCTGATGAAATGTCTGAGGTGACGTCATGCACGCTGCACGTACCACGGGACTGAGGGTGAGACGAGTGATTTACAACGGCTCCCGGCACCATGTGGGATCAGGCGACCCGTGTTTATCAGCCAGTACTGTCCGAGTGTGCCGAGTGTGGGGGCGCCGCTCAGCCGGCGGCAGCCGGCGGCAGCCGGCGCCCACTTGCCACACAAACCCTGATGCTAAAGTCATGGCGGTTCACCGTAGCGCCAAGTCCTGGCTTTTTCCACAACGGATGTAAATCGGCTATTTTGGCTTCAGTCTTATGGCAGCTCAGTGTTGTATCGTGTGAGATATTTCCTTCCTCACATCCAGAGCGTTATCAGCAGGGGCGTAGGAACCTATTTCAAGTTGGTGTGGCAAAGGCTAGGGCAATGGTGCACAGGCGCGCAACCAGGAATTTCCAAAGGGAGGTTCCGGGTGAAAGGGGCGGGGGTCCCGTGCCAATTGTTTGCTTATTTTTCGGAAAAGAGTACGGAAAACATGCACTTTGTCTCTAAAAAGGTGGCTCCCGGATCCCGAGACCCCCCCCCCCCTGGTTGCGCCTTTGATGGTGCAATAGTCTAGTGGCTGGAGAACCAAAATCACTTGTATGTAAAAAAAAAGGACAACAGTCATGTCAGTCGATTTTTAGGGTACTTACACATCAGATGTATAACAGTGACATAATATGTACACCACGAAGCAATGAAACACATCAACCAATCAACCAATCAGAATCAACACCCATGAAAACGGCGAGGTATATTGCGAGGTGGATTCGCTGAACATGTTGACATAAACTGGCCTATTTTACGACTAATACGTTTCCGAACGGTAAGAAACTTTGTCATAACAAATACAATGTATTGATGAATCAGACAAGTTAGGGCAAAAGTCTGGCAAATGTCGTCTTTTTAGTATACCTTCAAAGATTTCCAGGGTGTCACTTGACACCCTGAACATTTTGTTGCCGGAGCTAATCTGGCACTTCGGAAAACTTATTTCAAAAGCAGATACAAAATATGATAGTATGATATTTATTCACTGTAAGTTATTCATCACCCTCTGTTCCAATATTCTGTAAATTTATTTTCGTTGAAGGGAATGTTTCACCTTTCTGAAAGTTGTCAAAATATACGCTGGTTGTAGTCGAAAATATAAAACAAGTGCTGCTGAAAACGATGGTGATATTTTGATCTCGAAAAGTCATTTAACTTTATACAAATAAGGGTTTTAAATTGGGAAGATAACGTCATAATCGTCATTATTGAGCTATAGACCGCCGCTGATTGGCTGACAAAGTGGGATTGGCTGGCAAAGTGACTGTCAGCCAATCAGCGGCGGCACCACGGTATTTCGTGTGTTTTTGAAGCCTGCTGTCTTTTCTCTAAAATTATATGTATGTATACTAAATTAAACATCAGTTTAAATAATGGTGTTGATTCACACACAATGGGCACCGACATTCGAATTCATGACTACGGGAGGTGAAAACCCGACTTGAAGATTTTTTTTTTGCAAGGTGCAAAAATATTTAATTTAGGTGTCATTTTCCACCCAAATTTATGGTTTCCAGAACGCTGGCCCAGCAATAACGCACCAACCAGATCACTGTTTCTGAATCCTAAAATTTGTTTACAAGAAAGCAGACCATTTTGGTGAAGTTAATTCATTAAACAAAACTTATTACAATAAGAATTTCTAACCTAACTCTCATATTGCCAAACAAGATGATTTAGTAAATAAAAGACGAGATAGGAAGCTTTCGGCTTGCGCCTTCATCAGCCATGAGCTGTATCAAAGGGCCTGGGACAGACAAACAGACAAGCAAGCAGACAGACAAGCATACAAAGTCACTACACGATGGCCGCCCCAGTATAAACCTTCGGCCCTAACACACTTTGTGCGTTTAATGCCTACGGCTTAATGCTAAGGCTGATGAAGGTGCAAGCCGAAAGCTTCCTATCTTGTGTTTGATTTACTAAATGATCGTTTTTTGGCAATATGAGAGTTAGGTTAGCAATTCGTATTGGTGTCATGTCGCTCAAAACAGTGTTGACAAATATTCCAAACTTATCACAATGGAAATTTTAATCTTGGGCATCCCAAGTGTGGCCCACCTTCAGCCTTCCTTCTTGCTCAGCTATAGCACACTGCCCAGCTTAGTCCACCTTGCCCACCAAAATCCCGCTTGGGCGTGTTTGCTGGGAATATGTCCTCTCCAACGATCATGAGCAGAGCGGCGGGAAGTTGTTAGTTAAGGGGGGCACCAGCCCCATTCTGATCCATTTCTTTCCAGTCAACGACATAGGGTTAGTGTATTAATTTTCCAATTGTATAGGGCACCGTGCCCCGGTGCAGCCCCCCCCCCCCCCGTTCCGCCACCAGTGATCATGATTAGGTATACCATCAGACCGTAACCATCAGATGCACGCCGTCAGACCATAAGGGTAAGCCATATCAGACGATGAGAACTTCGGGAAAAACGATCAAACCATCAGGGTAAACCATCAGACTACATAAACTGAAAATGTCACGACGCTTCTTTCGGGGCACCGCACAAGCTTCGTGTACCTACCTATAACAAGGATTCGTGTGATTTTGTTTAATAGTAATGATCATTGAAACTGGGAAATACCTGACTCAGGTTGCCTGGGAAACAACGTAAATAAATGGATTCCCGTCAGAATCCAAGGCTACCATGCCATCTACAAATCGTGTTCGTACATATATTTGCTTGGATTTCGGAGACCAAGTATATTTGGGCGACTGAAAAGTTGGTGTGGCACCGCCACACCAGTTTCAAAGTTGGTGTGGCAGCTGCCACCCCTGCGTCACCACTTCGGACGCCTATGGTTATCAGTATTCCCTGGTGCATGTAAGATGCGCAGTATCTCAAACACAACCTCCCATCTGCGACAGTCCACCATTTATGATACAAACTATTATGCAATGCAGTATGATGCTATCGTAAGCTTGTGTAGGCTATGCCCATTGCCCTATGGCACAACTCACGTGCACCTTGCGCATCGACAGACAAGTATCATATCATCCTTGCAAAACTCCTGGTGTTTCTTGTATCCCTATAGTGGCTTTAAATATGTAAAATGGAACGTAGTGTACATAGTGAAACTGGGAAATACCTGACTTAGGTGTTCAGCTCCTATCATAGGACAGGCTTAAAGCATTGCATTCAGTGTGCATGTTATCAGTGTCCAACCGGAAGTGTACAATGTCCAACCGGAAGTGTCCAATGTCCAACCGGAAGTGTACAATGTCCAACCGGAAGTGTCCAATGTCCAACCGGAGGCTTACAATGTCCAACCGGAAGTGTCCAATGTCCAACCGGAGGCTTACAATGTCCAACCGGAGGTGTCCAATGTCCAACCGGAAGTGCCCAGTGTCCAACTGGAGGTGTCCAATGTCCAACCGGAGGTGTCCAATGTCCAACCGGAGGTGTCCAATGGCCAACCGGAGGTGTCCAATGTCCAACCGGAGGTGTCCAATATCCAACCGGAGGTGTCCAATGTCCAACCGGAGGTGTCCAATGTCCAACCGGAGGTGTCCAATGTCCAACCGGAGGTGTCCAATGTCCAACCGGCTGCTCAGTGGGCACTGGGTGACGTCAGTGGTCGCTTCAGTTCAAACCATCCCCAACATCACAGCCTATCAGTTTTGGCCCTGCAGTCCAAACTAGAGCCCTTCGTGGAATGGCAATCACCATGCAACCCATGGAACGGGATGCAAATGGGTGGGAATGAGGCCATTTTTGGAAATGTAACGGGTTGGAACGGGTTTGGGACAGATCATATAATTTTTTAGCACCACAAAAAGTGAAATATGCTGAAACGGGTGGGAATGGGAGCCCCATCAATTATGCATTCGCATTGGAACGGGTTTGGGTCTGGCTGAATGGGCTGGAACGGGATGGGGGCTGAAAATGTGTTCCATGAAGGGCTCTAGTCCGAACCTCTCAGCTGACATCACAGCCTATCAGTTTTGTCCCTGCAGCCCTCCGAACCTCTCCTGCCATGACAGCGGACGGCGCGGCAGCTGTGGCCAGTGGCGTCGCCAAGCATTTTTTAGTGGGGGGGGGGGGGGGGGGGGGGGGTCGGCTGAAATGACGAAAAAAATGTGCCCTCATTTTTTGCAGCATTTTTGATGTGGATTCTCATGTTATAGTAGGTACTTGTTATTTAGCGCCGTCATGCGGCGCGAATTTTTTAACGGGTTTTCTTGATAAAATCCAGAAATATAGGCGGTGGGCTATATATAGGATAAGAAGCTAAAAATGCTATTAATTCAATTCAGCATTACGAGGAACCGAATACGATGACGATGGCTTCGTTATGATGATGGCCACCGATGTGACGCCGCGAAGCGGCGTGAAAATTTTGCCGATGTCCGCGTCTTTGCGTTCACGTCGTCTTTTTCGGAACTCGGCAGACTAGCTAAACATGCAGCCCGCTTGAAAGTGAATATTTTATGAAGAGAGTGGGCCCTGGTGGAATTCATTTTCCAATTCTTCAAATTTGTTTACGCAATTGCGAAACTTGTATCATGCCGAGAAGCTGCGCGAAATGTCCACTTTTGACTGTGGATAGCTGAACTTTGACTGCTACAAAAGCAGTTTTTACGATAAATTGTTAACTTCCTTCGCAAAAAAGTGATGGGGGGGGGTCAACCAACCCTCCTTCTGAGAGTGGGGGGTCGTGGGACCCTCCCGTCGGCGACGCCCCTGCATGTTACGGAGGAAATTTCCTTCGTTTTCCTTTCGGGGCAGCGATGTGTCGAAGGGAAAACGAAGGAAATTCCATCCGTAACTGACTGAGCCCATTTTCATGTCGCAAGGGTGTAGGGTCCTATTCAGTTGAGGGGGCTTCAGCCCCCCCCCCCCCTCCACACACACACACACACACACACACACACACACACACACACACACACACACACACACACACACACACACACACACACACACACACACACACACACACACACACACACACACACACACACACACACACACACACACACACACACACACACACACACACACACACACACACACACACACACACACACACACACACACACACACACACACACACACACACACACACACACACACACACACACACACACACACACACACACACACACACACACACACACACACACACACACACACACACACACACACACACACACACACACACACACACACACACACACACACACACACACACACACACACACACACACACACACACACACACACACACACACACACACAACACACACACACACACACACACACACACACACACACACACACACACACACACACACACACACACACACACACACACACACACACACACACACACACACACACACACACACACACACACACACACACGCACACGCACGCACACGCACACGCACACGCACACGCACACGCACACGCTTGGCTTCAGCCACCCCGACTTGGACGAGGAAGTGGGTCAAATCCGGGGAGAAATCTATATTTTGGTGGATTTTTATGGTACTTTAAAGGGAATGTTTCACCTTTGTATTAGTTTTAAACTGAGATATCCATTATCTTGGGCCGTTATTGAAATGTCTAAATTACTAAGGTCATTTTCCCCAAAACTTAGCCGTTTTTAAGCAGTTTAATTTACCATTTGCAAAATTACTCCAGGCTGGTGCAGCCGTTGATTGGTTGACAGCCACCTTTTCAGCCAATCCCACTTTGTCAGCCAATCAGCGGCGGCTCAATAATGACGTCATTCGCCCAAATCTAAAAACTTAATTTGTATAAAGTTAAGTGACTTTTCAAGTGAAAAAATATCACCATCGTTTTCAGCAGCACTTACTTCATATTGTGTACTACAACCAGCGCATATTTTACAACTTTCAGAAAGGTGAAACATTCCCTTTAACACGCGCCCTGGAGGGCCTCTGATAATTACACGCCCTGGAGGGGGGGTGGATTTCGCCCCCCCCCCCTATGATCTCGAAAACCACGCAACGTAGCGACAAGCGGGACACGCCGTTAGATAGCTCGAGACAAGCTCTTTCGAAAGTATTTCTTTTTTTCAGGTCAATATTGAGGCCACCGGAGGTCATCAAGGGTCAGATTTGCAAGTTTTCAAGACTTCGGTTCGAACACCCCCAAATATCTCGGGAACTATGATAGTTAGCAGCAAACGGAAAAAAGCAATCGAAAGTCATTGAAAAATGCAATCGACGCAGGTGTCCTCAGATTTGAGCTCAGGTCAATAGTTTAGGCTCCAGAGGTCATCGAATGTCAAAAAGGTGATTTTGTTTCCAAAACTGTTTTCCCCCAATAACCTTTTACCTAATAAATATAAAGCAATAATGTTTACGCCATCGCGTGTGTCTTGTCAAGGCGCTTCGAATCATATTCATGGTGACCGGGTTAGGTCAATTGAGAAATTTGACCTCAGGTCAAGGTCAAGTGGTGACCCAAGTTGGTCATGTTGCATATTGGGAGACGTGTCTCGACGAGACAAACATATTGGTACCGTTTTCTCTTCTCTATCTTCATTATGTCGATAGTTATTGATAAAACCGTGTTGGCGGTCACAAAATTGACCTGACCTTAGGTCACCGATATTAGAAATCCGAGATAAACAAATTGTTGGTATCTATGAACTTATGAATTCCTGCAAGATTGAAACCGATCGGCCTAAAACTGTGGCTGTGATACTACTGCAAACGTTTGGAGTTGAGGTCATCACGTGACCTGGTCTGGTGACCTGACCTGAGATGACCTGAGGCCAAGAATTTTACATAATGCGGGAAGTTCATTTCTAAACAGGTATACAAAAAACGGCGGCGCGCAGCGCCGCCGTTTTTTGTATACCTGTTTAGAAATGACTTCCGGCATTATGTATATCCTCGAAAAACCGGAGGGGTGGGCGGATTTCGCCCCCCCCCCCCCCCCCTCCAGGGCGCGTGTTAAAACCCTATTTGTAACAGGGGGCGGATTCCGCCCCCCCCCCCGGATATCTGGAGATCTACTTGTCCGATTTTCAAAAAATGAAACGGCGTTTGGTTCCCCTCATCACGATCTACATTTCTAAAAAAAAAAAATCGGCATTTTTTTATAGGGGCCAACAGGGGGGTAAAAACTACAAATGTTAGTGGTATATGTGATCCAACACAGCTGTCATGTTTATCAACCGATTTTAACACAACCAATGGGAATCGATAGATATTGAATTAGAGATTGATATATGGCGATCACTTTTGAAAATTCAAAAATCATAGGCGTGTGCAGGTCACTCAATATGGGGTGAAGTAAATGCGGAATAAAACTATTTTTGTATGTTGTTATTTGCTAAATGAAATGGTATGTTATTGTGACATTAGAGAAAACAGTTATAAATCATATTTTTTGCCATAGGCGGTACCAGGTTAGTGAAAAAGGGACGTCAAATAGGAAAAAATATTAACCGCAGGTATGTTGCTACCCAGCACTATAAATAAGTTACTGATCGTAGATAGTTCCTTTTTGCATATTGTACTTCATCATAGACGCATCCAGGATCCAAACTGGGGAGGCGCAATACCTTTTGATAAGTATAGTATCCGCTATTATGATACTAACTAGTCAACAGTGACTATTTCACTTACAACTTCAATTCACATTGCTTACCCCCCTTTTTACCCTATCTGGACTCGCCTATTATCTCTAATCGTTCGTAGAGTACCATGTGGTGCGTGTTTCATCCGAAAACTGCAGTATGTTATGTCATTGTAGGCCCATGCATCTTAGTTTCCCTGCAATAATATGACCCCCTTTCTTCCATCCCTGAGCGTGCCTCTGCAAAAAAAAAGATTGTATCCCTCTCCTGGCCTCATATGTGCATATATCATTATAAGTTAACCGTCTATTGCGCCGTAATCGCTGGCATATCGTCATCACCATGCCAGTCACCCCCCTTTGCATGTGCCTGAACACGCCCCTGCAACTCTATATGTAATAAATTATGAAAATAATGGAAGGAGAAGCTATCTTTTACATCTTGATAGCTATAAATGCTCCTTACATCGCTCTATTGGCTTCCCGCCAAGCATTGCATACTTCCTGGAAACCCCCCTTTTCAAGCCCCAGAAACCGCCTCTGCTATGCAATTTTTATGATATTTAATTAACATCAACTAATTTGCACTTGTTTCAATCACCTTAAACCGATGTAACTCCTTCATACTTGAGGCAGTTAGGAAGAAACCGTGAAGATCGCATTTCCGTATTATCGCCAAATATCGCCGCCGAAACCTCCCAAAACCGTGCCATGGAACCGCCTGTGTTCAGGTTAAGAAGACAAAAAATTAATCCAAATGCGGAATTTAATTCTAGAAAAAATCCCAAAATTTAATGAGCCTGCTCCCAGCCGTTCTGGAGATATCTGCGAAAAACATGAGGGAGCGGAATCCGCCCCCCCCCCCCCCCTTGTTACAAATAGGGTTAAGCGATTTGCCCAGCCTAGCTCAGCCCCCCCCCCCCCACACACACACACACACACTGGCGGATCCAGGGGGGCATCAGGGGCAAATGCCCCCCCCCCCCCCCACACACACACACTCACAGGAATCTGGTGGGGGGGGGGGCATTCAATACAAATATGCCCTCGCGCGTTCCCGATTTATCGTAAAATCGTACAAATTGCCTTTGCAGCAGCCAAAATCCAGCTATCCACACTCAAAAAACGAAAAATTGCATGACAATTTTCTCAATTGCTTATACAAATTTGAAGAATGGGAAAATGAATTGTCTGGAAAATATCTGGCAGAGGCTCTCCTTTGCGGTAATTGCTGGCACTGGCGGATCCAGGGGGGCATCAGGGGAAAATGCCCCCCCCCCCCCACACAGGAATATGAGAGGGGCATTCAATACAAGTATGCCCTCCGCGCGTTCCCTGCACTGAACGTGAAAAACAATTATCTTAGGAGAACATTTCATGAAAACGGATCCTTTTTTCTCGAGTGATTGAATTTGAAGTTTGTATGTATCCCTTTATTTCAATGATGGACAAAACAGCGCACCTGATGCAATTCGAGCAGCCCCGGTGACACTTAACCCGCGTCCCGCTGGGAGGGGGGGCAGAATCTGCCCCCTCCCGGATTCGCTCAATAACTTGAACACTATGATGGATATCAACGTCAAACTTTCAATACATTATGCTGCATCAATTCTACGTCTGCTGACCAAATTTCAATGAAATATATGTATTATTGTTGGAGATAATGACGTTTTAATGACGTCATGTCATGCCATTTTTGGTGGGAAAACGATACATGTTTGCAAAATCGTAGAACATAGAGTTTTGAAGCAAATCTCAACAAAAAACGTCAAAAGATAGGGAATAGTTTTCTCTTCCAAATGGTTATCTCGGATTTTCGAAACTTTGTGTTTTTGACCCCCAAAAATACAAATATATTTTTGTCTCGGAAAAATCCACAAAAAACATTTTTGTGAATTTGAAAAGTGAATTTCTTAAGCTCCAATGCCAAAAGAAGGTGATTTGGGCCAAATCCGCGGGGAAAAAAATGGGAGTACCTTTTTGCCACAAAAAGATGCCCCCCCCCCCCCCACGTACAGAGGCTGGATCCGCCAGTGCCCCCCCCCCCCCCCCCCCCCCCACACACACACACACACAACTTTTCTGGAGAAGCTACGCCCCTGCCACGTCGTATTTTTCATATTCCAATATTGATTTTAATAGGAATTACATGCAAACTAGAATCAGCTTCCGCCATAAAAAGTGTGTTTGGGGGGGGGGTCGGCTGCCATAAAAAGTGTGTGTGTGGGGGGGGGGGGTCAACCCCCCGGTTTTCAAAAGTGTGGGGGGTCGCGACCCCCCCCCCCCCCCCCCCCCCCCCCCGACCCTCCGTCGCGACCCTCCGTGCTTCCTCTCCCCCGTCCTCCCTCACCCTCCGTGCTTCCTCTCCCCCGTCCTCCCTCACCCTCCGTGCTGCCTCTCCCTGGTCCTCCCTCACCCTCCGTGCTTCCTCTCCCCCGTCCTCCCTCACCCTCCGTGCTTCCTCTCCCCCGTTCTCACTCACCCTCCGTGCTGCCTCTCCCCGGTCCTCCCTCACCCTCCGTGCTTCCTCTCCCCCGTTCTCCCTCACCCTCCGTGCTTCCTCTCCCCCGTCCTCCCTCACCCTCCGTGCTTCCTCTCCCCCGTTCTCCCTCACCCTCCGTGCTTCCTCTCCCCCGTTCTCCCTCACCCTCCGTCCTTCCTCTCCCCCGTCCTCCCTCACCCTCCATGCTTCCTCTCCCCCGTCCTCCCTCACCCTCCGTGCTGCCTCTCCCCGTCCTCCCTCACCCTCCATGCTGCCTCTCTTCGTCCTCCCTCACCCTCCATGCTGCCTCTCCCCCGTCCTCCCTCACACTCCGTGCTTCCTCTCCCCCGTCCTCCCTCACCCTCCGTCCTCTCTCACCCTCCATGCTGCCTCTCCCCGTCCTACCTCGCCCTCCGTGCTCCTCTCTCCGTCCTCCTCACCCCCGTCCTCCCTCACCATCCGTGCTGCTGCCTCTCCCCGTCCTCCCTCACCCTCCATGCTGCCTCTCCCCGTCCTCCCTCACCCTCTGTGCTGCCTCTCTCCGTCCTCCCTCACCCTCCATGCTGCCTCTCCCGTCCTCCCTCACCATCCGTGCTGCATCTCCCCGTCCTCCTCACCCTCCGTGCTGCCTCTCCCCGTCCTCCCTCACCCCCCGTCCTCCCTCACCATCCGTGCTGCCTCTCCCCGTCCTCCCTCACCCTCCATGTTGCCTCTCCCCGTCCTCCCTCACCCTCCATGCTGCCTCTCCCCGTCCTCCCTCACCCTCCATGCTGCCTCTCCCCGTCCTCCCTCACCCTCCGTGCTGCCTCTCCCGCCTCCCTCACCCCCCCCGTCTCCCTCCATCCGTGCTGCCTCTCCCGTCCTCCCTCCCCCTCCATGCTGCCTCTCCCCGTCCTCCCTCACCCTCCATGCTGCCTCTCCCCCAGTCCTCCCTCACCCCTCCGTCCTCCCTCACCCTCCATGCTGCCTATCCCCGTCCTCCCTCACCCTCCATGCTGCCTCTCCCCGTCCTCCCTCACCCTCCATGCTGCCTCTCCCGTCCTCCCTCACACCTCCATGCTGCCTATCCCCGTCCTCCCTCACCCTCCATGCTGCCTCTCCCCGTCCTTCCTCACCCTCCGTCCTCCCTCACCCTCCATGCTGGCCTCTCTCCGTCCTCCCTCACCCTCTGTGCTGCCTCTCCCCGTCCTCCCTCACCCTCCGTGCTGCCTCTCCCCGTCCTCCCTCGCCCCTCCGTGCTGCCTCTCCCCGTCCTCCCTCACCCTCTGTGCTGCCTCTCCCCGTCCTCCCTCACCCTCCGTACTTCCCCTCCCCGTCCTCCCTCGCCCTCCATGCTGCCTCTCCCCGTCCTCCCTCACCCCCCGTCCTCCCTCTCCCCGTCCTCCTCACCCTCCGTGCTTCCTCTCCCCGTTCCTCCTCACCCTCCATGCTGCCTCTCCCCGTCCTCCCTCACCCTCTGTGGCTTCCTCTCCCCGTCCTCCCTCACCCTCCGTCCTCCCTCGCCCTCCGTGCTGCAACCCTATCGCTGCGATCCGGCTCGTGGCTGCCCGGCGCTCGCCCCGGCTGCAGTGGCTACAGTCTACAGGTCCGGCGGTTGGCGTCCCGACGCTTCTTGTTTGGGCATTGCATGCTGCACAGATGCCGGACTGGGCCGAGTCGGTCCGGTGGGTTGTGGACAAGGTGAGGTGAATCGTGGGCCGGGTCGGTCCGGTCCGGTCCGCTCCGCTCCCCGGCCGCTGGCGACGCCAGCCGACCGTACCAATGTACCATGTATCCGGGTCGGGAGACTCCTGACCGGGAGACCCACAGTATGAAGTGGACCGGAGCCGGGACGGGTCAGGTGACCGTACCATGTCTCCGGGTCGGGAGACTCCTGACCGGGAGACCCACAGTATGAAGTGGGCCGGAGCCGGGACGGGTCAGGTGACCGTACCATGTCTCCGGGTCGGGAGACTCCTGACCGGGAGACCCACAGTATGAAGTGGACCGGAGCCGGGACGGGTCAGGTGACCGTACCTGTCTCCGGGTCGGGAGACTCCTGACCGGGAGACCCACAGTATGAAGTGGACCGGAGCCGGGACGGGTCAGGTGACCGTACCATATCTCCGGGTCGGAAGACTCCTGACCGGGAGACCAACAGTATGAGGTGGGCCGGAGCCGGGACGGGTCAGGTGACCGTACCTGTCTCCGGGTCGGGAACGGACACAACACTTTTAGTTATAATTGAGGGATTTCCATTTGACTGGCGTTCCTGACTTTGATAGGCTTCCTGTAGTTCCTCTCATTAAGTCGGATCGTTTATCAATGGTTGTGAAAGCCATTGGATCCTGGTAATTAACATGTACCACCTGCCGCGTGGATATTAGATAACAGCGTATAATGGAATTATTTTTATGACGAGGAAGATTGAGCATCGCTTATGGTGCCCCAAATGGCTGGTAAATTCTAAATTTATTATAAATACAATTGCATTAATGTTACTATGGTGTTTCGGATACATTTGACCTGATATAGGAATCGAACTAGCAGCTTTCAACATTGGCTAACGCTGGACTGCAGATGCACAAACAGTGATGCCCTACCCTACGCTACGCTACGGAATTACGCTACGCTACGGAATTACGCTACGTTACGGAATTACGCTACGCTACGTTTGGTTTTTGGGTCAAAGCTACGCTACCGAATTACGTTACGTTATATTTTGCTACGTTACCGATTACGCTATTTTGTTTTAAACGTAGCTTGGAATGTATCGTACTACGATACAAAGGATATCAGGAAAATAAACAGTAGGTAACGGTAAGTTATTCGTTCATCCAGATTTCTAACTTTGCCTATCAACCAGCCACCATGCATTTATTTCGTGGCAAACAGTTGATAAGATATTCGTAACACAAAACATCATCATTAGTACAAATCATTGGTGCAAAGGTCATATGCATAGCTTACCTATAGCTGGACAACTCTTACTGATTGTTGCTGGTGTATGGCACCTAACCCGACATTGACTGGCGGGCCAATATTGTCCTTTTATTAACGACCATTCGCAATAGCAATAGATCAGAAACCAATAAAGATATCAGGCTCCCAAGTTTAACCAGCATTAACACGCGCACTGGAGAGGGGTATGCCACTAACGCGCACTGGAGAGGGGTATGCCACTAACGCGCACTGGAGAGGGGTATGCCACTAACGTGCACTGGAGAGGGGTATGCCACTAACGTGCAATGGAGATGGGTATGCCACTAACGCGCACTGGAGAGGGGTATGCCACTAACGTGCAATGGAGAGGGGTATGCCACTAACGTGCAATGGAGAGGGGTATGCCACTAACGTGCAATGGAGAGGGGTATGCCACTAACGTGCACTGGAGAGGGGTATGCCACTAACGTGCAATGGAGATGGGCATGTCACTAACGCGCACTGGAGAGGGGTATGCCACTAACGCGCACTGGATAGGGGTATGCCACTAACGTGCAATGGAGAGGGGTATGCCACTAACGTGCAATGGAGAGGGGTATGCCACTAACGTGCACTGGAGAGGGAGGGGGCACTTTTGTGCCCCCCCCCCCCCCCAGATATCCGAAAGTATGAGAGCTATAACGATCAAACTTACAGTGTAGTTAGGTGCTACAAAGATCTACATTTACTGACATTTTGGTGACCTTAAGTCAATATCGTCAAGTTCAAACGAGGCCCCGAAGGTCAAATCTGGCCAAATGTCCCTTATTTTGGAGATATTGCACTTCGGTACACCATTAGTTATTAGTTAATCCCTATAATATACCTACCAATCGATAGAAAATATCACATTTAGTAACTATGGATGTGACATTTTGCACTATAACTAATTATAACTTCAATAATTAATATCTCTCCACTTCCGTCGCCTCATCCGCCGCCAAACTTTGTTTACACGGCAGCTGACGACGACCGACCTTGATACAAGTATATACGGCGTTCACGGCGGCCCGGCTATGACGTCACACAACGTATTTACGCTGTAGGATTAGGTGGAACGGACTAGTAGCCCGCTCGACCGGACTTAATTGGAACGGACTAGTAGACCGCTCGACCGGACTTAATTGGAACGGACTAGTAGGCCGATCGACCGGACTTAATTGGAACGGACTAGTAGACCGCTCGACCGGACTTAATTGGAACGGACTAGTAGCCCGCTCGACCGGACTTAATTGGAACGGACTAGTAGACCGCTCGACCGTACTTAATTGGAACGGACTAGTAGGCCGCTCGACCGGACTTAATGGCGGGTTAGGTTAGGTTGTTAGGTTACGTTATTATTCGGCGGCATTTTCACTCATAAAATATACGGTCATTATTCCAATGACGTCATGGACGATCCTCATTTTTCCTGTGAATTTTCCTGCGTCGATATGTCTATCTGCGTAGGTATGGCGACGATCGTGGAGCATCTCGGGAAGATTTCTCGGGAAGGTTTTTGTTTGAACATTGTTAGGTAAGATACATTCTAAACAACATAAAAGGTAGATAATAGTCAAATAGTGTCTTGCAAGATGCATAGTGACCAAATAGTTAAGTTTTGTAACATCTAAAGCGCTGTGTACTTATGGCCAGTATGACCCTTATTTTGGTAATTTGACCTCTGTAACGTCACAGGTCACCAGTAGGGTGTACAAAGTTGTGTTCGGGAGATGAACATTGACATTGGCTACTGAATGTCGTTTGAATCATCCCGATGCGACTGTTGGTTCCGAAGATATCACTTCGCCGACCTCGATTTTGGCCGCCATCTTATCTTCAAATCCATATAACTCAAAAATTTACCAACCGATTGTCATTTTTTGGCGTCAAACGATCCGCTATTATTTTGGCTTAAATGTCGGACAAAAACTACCGCCCTGATCCGCTTCGTGTTTGAGCTATTCACGAACAACATGTGGGGGCACCAAAGTCCCCCCCCCCCCACTGCGCGTGTTAACTTGTCTGCCCCTGTACCTCAGACGGAAGGGGGCTGCGCTTCAGACCTCACTCAGTGTGGCAGGCCAGGTTCAAGTCACTTCGACGCTCGCTATTTACCCCTGATTAGAATGGCTAAATTCCATCAGTTACCAGGAATTGCGAGGTCTGATGTAGGGGTCAGGGGGCCTGT
The DNA here is from genome assembly GCA_036785665.1 of Chirona hameri. Classification (NCBI taxonomy): domain Eukaryota; kingdom Metazoa; phylum Arthropoda; class Thecostraca; order Balanomorpha; family Balanidae; genus Chirona; species Chirona hameri. The sequence goes on along the minus strand of JAXIVJ010007374.1, from coordinate 43,655 downwards.
GCAACAAGCTCTGCTTAGCGCAGAACCTGACCTCGAAAATCCGTCCACCCAAGAGATTCTGACTGAACTTATAAACATAATTTCAAACTGAAAGAAGATCAGAGAACTTCAGTTATGGTACTTCAAATTCAGTGACGTTACTATTTACGAGTTTGATGGAAACTAAGTTAATTTAAAACATGTAAACATCTACGCTTTATGCAAACTCAAAGAACGTCAAAAATACTACACCGCTTTTGCGGCAAAACAAGTTTCTTGGAGTTTCAAAACATTTGTGACAAACAGTATATGCGTCTCGACTGAGGAGCAATATTTGCCCTCAGTCAATAACTTTCGGCTGTGACGCCAGCCAACGGCGAGTTAAGTCAATACTATATATGGCGCCTTAATTACAAATAAACTTAACGTTAATCAAACCACCGATCCACCAGAGGTTAGAACTTGACAATAAGGTTCTCCATTAGCTATATATGATACCAATCAGATACACATTACCCTCAGCAACATATTATTTGCATGGGACTGCGCTACGGATGAGTGGGGGTGGGGGGCAAACCGAAGTCAGGGGTCCCATTTGAGAAGGGGACCCCCTGGTTATTTTCGTGAGGACTCCTTGGAATTTGTCACGCTTATCTTTCTTTTCTGTTAGGTGCCTCTTCGAACATCTCCCGTTTGTTATTTTAATTGGCGACTCGATACTCATTCCTAATGTCTATGTATTTTGGAACTGTTCAGTATTCAGGTATATTTGAAAGGGTGTATTATGGGACCTCCACAGGGAGGGGGCGCAATGTTTGTCCGGCCCCTGCTCCCTCCCCCACTGCGGTGCCGCCCGTGATGATATGCTACGAAATACCTTGCGTAGCAGTTACGTTATTGGAATATGTATCGGTAGTACGCTACCAAATGCTTTGATTACGCTACGAAACAATTTCCTGAGCTACGGGCTACCAAAACCCATACTGTAGCGTAACGTAGGTCATCACTGGTGCTCTGCAGCTTATATGTGCGCTGTGTAATTAAAGGGAAATATTGACTTTTATTTTATTTTTCTGCATTATCTTATGACATGTATGGTATCAAATTGATCGCGTCTCAATTTAAAGGTGAAATCACAACTTTGTATATTTCAATAATACAAAATTGGAAAATTGTAATATATGTACTTATATATGTTGACGAATGGTATGATCCTTCTGTATATCTGCCGTGACATGTCTGGCGCCTTTCTTTCATTTGATAGAGCTGTGCCAACTGGCAATGTCCCTGAAACAAATCGCCGACACTAAATAGGTCGCCGTTGGGTGCATAAATGAACTTCCGATTTCATTGCCACTTTTTCGATTGTTTGTTGATTGTTTTGGAAAAAGTGTTTATTTTTATTGATGAGCATTGTATTACATACAGCCAGAGACAAAAATATACAAAACTCCTAATGTTGAAAATAAATGAACCATTATGAAACAATTCACAAATTGAGGGTCGATGATGTCATTTTCCAAAAATATCCTGACCGATACCAACTGCTACCGAAAACATTTCGGTTGACCAAATACCGCCCAATGTGGGTTGAAGCCAAAAATGTCCAAAATTTGACCGATTTGCAACTTTTATACTCATTTATGTAGATGACACACTGGCAAAAATAGATTTGTTTAACATCATAAAACACATGTACAGTTTCCAAAAAGGCAGTATAATTGTGAAAGAAGGAACCAAATATATTTACCAAACAAAGTAGTGAAGGCTGCAAGCAAGACAGGATGGCAAAATGTGACCTCAATCATTTAATTTTTTTATAAATTTGGTCCGAATGTTTTTGAATGGATGGATTTTCAAGGTCAGGCCCAGCGCTAACCATAGCTTGTTGCGCGGGCCCTGACCCCAACACCCGATCAAGCAATTCCTGGCGTCCGGCAGAATTTAGAAGCGAAAGTTTGACGTGCCCGACATACCTGGACACGGTCCACCCCGCCCTCTGACGTCACCTGACGTCACCTGGCCTTGATTGTGAACGCTGCCACCGGCTGCAGGCCATCCCAGTCAGGGGCAAATAGCGAGCGCCTAAAAGCGACTCGGAACCCGGGCTGCCACTACCGGGTGAGGTCAGAAGCCCAGCGCTTTCCCAATAGGGGCTACAGGGGCGGAGCTACAGGGGTGGATATTCATTTGCAGCATAATACATATTACATACATACATAGGAAGAAATCAATTTGATCTGACCAAAGTTGGAGGGGCATATGACTCCCCTAACTTCTCCGTCCTTGACATTGGTCAGGATTCTGGACTCAGGAATGATTTAGCCCTCGCCCTACGGGGGGGGGGGCTGACAGGCCCCCCCCCCCCGGTTTACCCTGAGGTTTTTCCTTTTTTTCCTGAGGTTGAACCTGAGTTTTTTTCAAAACAAACATCAGGTTTACCCTGAGGTTTTTCTTAAATAACTTTTTAAACATGCAACGCATCTTGCTGAAATTTTCATTAGCTGAGTTTAGAACAATTATACGTAAGCTGTAAACAAAATAATTGAAATTGGTAAAGTAGTTTTGGAGATAATCATGTTTTGATTATGTCATGTTGGTGGAAAACGATAAATATTTGAAAAATGGTAGAAAACAGAGTTTTAAAGGAAATTGCAAACGCAATGCACCAAAGATACTAAATCACATTCTCTTTAAAATGGCAATCTCGGATTGTCAAAATTTGGGGTTTTTGATCCCTAAATTTTTTTTTTATTTTTTAATCCCCACAAAATCAAAGTTTTCGAAGATGTTAGAAAAACCGGAATATATGTGAGATAACTGAGCATGGACAATACCCATACCAAATTTCAAAGCAATATCTTCATTTTTGACTGAGGGATGGCTCCCAAGTGTAAGAAACTGAAGGAGTCATTTTGTATAACTTTTTTTGACATTTTTTTGACAACATACGAACAAATAGTTACCTTTTCTGTATTTCTGAGCTAAAACTGGTCTAGGAACATGCCTTTTTATTTACATTATCAATTTCTAATTTTGAGGTTTTCTGAAGAGCAAAATCTCTGTTCTGGACGTAGTAAATCCGAGGTCATTCACTTGACCTGGAAGGTCACCCGTTGACCTGAAACCTAAACATCGCATACTGTTAGATTAATCTCATGACAGGCAACATGCTGGTTATTACCGCATTGCTCTAAGTTGCTTGGTTTGGAAGTTAACAGGGGGCCTGTCAGCCCCCCCCCCCCCGTAGGGCGAAGGTGAAAAAGCTCCCATAGGGCGAGGGTTAACATATGATATATTGGGTGCATGACACCCGTCACCCACTACCTAACAAAACTGCATGTCAATTGTCAAGCATGCTGTTTCATTCCTCATAAGTCATAACACATACTAGCATTTCCCTTTAAAATATGTATGTAAAACATGTATCTTCAGGTAATAATAATTTTACTTCAACTTTGTTTGCTTTTATACATTTATCTGCAGTTATCTACATAAAAGTTGATATTCATAGAAAATGTGACAACCCATGCTTCACAGAAAGCCAAGCTTTTCAAGGGAGCTGGGGTTGAAACTTACCAAACACAATTCACTTAATGCCTCTTAATGCACTTAATATAATCACATCTCACTCCTGCTCCTTACCAAATTGAAAAACAACTACTATATATTTACTTAGAATTTCACAGTTGTTATGGGTTAAGCCAAATATTTTGTTGGAATATTGTCAGTCCTTTGTCTTTGATCGGGTGCCAGCAATTCCACACAAATGGAGCATACGCGCAGGAATTGTAAACGACTTTACAATGCGACACTGGCATATTCATCGCAATGCAGATCCATGCAGATCCTTCAAAAATCGAAGGAAATAAAAATAAAAATGTATACTAACATGTGCTATTGAACTGCTTATGAGTTGCTTGCTGATAGTTATCAACACTACTGTATACAAAATACAAATACGATAAAATGCAAGACTATTTCAATGTTAACATTACAATTTAGGTAACTTTATTTTAGGAAGGAAACAAAACAAATGCAATAACGAACGACATTCGTGGCGCAGGGCGCAGGCTCACGTTATTCCAAATTGTGTGTGTTCCGGGGAGTCAGGCCGTTGTCATCCCAATGCCTATAAGCTGTTGCAAATCGGCGCTAATGACGTCACCGGGGACAAAACCTTTTGGATCCCTTTAAGTATCTTTTTTTATAAATATGAGACTTTATAGGCGAGCGCGAAGCGCGCGCTCGTATTTCCGTGGTATATGGGGAAAATCTGAATATGAGCGGCCCGACCCGACCCGACCCGACCCGACCCGACCTGGCCCGTGGCGACGCTTTTGACAAGCTAATAACACACCACACACACACACACACACACACACACACACACACACACACACACACACACACACACACACACACACACACACACACACACACACACACACACACACACACACACACACACACACACACACACACACACACACACACACACACACACACACACACACACACACACACACACACACACACACACACACACACACACACACACACACACACACACACACACACACACACACACACACACACACACACACACACACACACACACACACACACACACACACACACACACACACACACACACACACACACACACACACACACACACACACACACACACACACACACACACACACACACACACACACACACACACACACACACACACACACACACACACACACACACACACACACACACACACACACACACACACACACACACACACACACACACACACACACACACACACACACACACACACACACACACACACACACACACACACACACACACACACACACACACACACACACACACACACACACACACACACACACACACACACACACACACACACACACACACACACACACACACACACACACACACACACACACACACACACACACACACACACACACACACACACACACACACACACACACACACACACACACACACACACACACACACACACACACACACACACACACACACACACACACACACACACACACACACACACACACACACACACACACACACACACACACACACACACACACACACACACACACACACACACACACACACACACACACACACACACACACACACACACACACACACACACACACACACACACACACACACACACACACACACACACACACACACACACACACACACGCACGCACGCACGCACGCACGCACGCACGCACGCACGCACGCACGCACGCACGCACGCACGGCCACCACGGCCACCACGGCCACCACGGCCACCACGGCCACCACCGGGGTTTCGTATTCGGCACAGAGCGGGCCGCATGTTCATGATGACCGATGACCGGTACGGACTCACGATGACCGGTACGGACTAACGATGACCGGTACGGACTCACAATGACCGGTAGGGACTCACGATGAACGGTACGGTCTCACGATGACCGGTACGGACTCACGATGACCGGTACGGACTCACGATGACCGGTACGGACTCACGATGACCGGTACGGACTCACGATGACCGGTACAGACTCACAATGACCGGTACGGACTCACGATGACCGGTACGGACTCACGATGACCGGTACGGACTCACGATGACCGGTACGGACTAACGATGACCGGTACGGACTCACGATGACCGGTACGGACTCACGATGACCGGTACGGACTCACGATGACCGGTACGGACAGGCAGTGGTGAGCAGGAGCAGCTGATAACGTGCGCCATGGAGCTGGGGTGGTTCATCGGCTTGTTTAACCCATGGGCTATTTGTGGTATGAACGTTAGAAATATTTTGCTGAACTGTGATATTTTTTGTCTGAGTCAAGGTCACGAGTCGGCGGTTTGTGTACTGTTGAAAGTAAACACGTTTCCATTTTCTAACGGGTTTGTTGAATATTTCAAAGGGATTTCATCCGTGGTTATTTCTATCGGATGTGACGTTTAATGACCGTATAGCTGATCTATCGAATGTGACGCTTAATGACCGTATAGCTGATCTATCGAATGTGACGCTTAATGACCGTATAGCTGATCTATCGAATGTGACGCTTAATGACCGTATAGCTGATCTATCGAATGTGACGCTTAATGACCGTATAGCTGATCTATCGAATGTGACGCTTAATGACCGTATAGCTGATCTATCGAATGTGACGCTTAATGACCGTATAGCTGATCTATCGAATGTGACGCTTAATGACCGTATAGCTGATCTATCGAATGTGACGCTTAATGACCGTATAGCTGATCTGTTTGAAGAGCGGATGAGAGGGGTTGACACTGGCCTCGACTTAAAAAATTTGGCCTGGCGCAGGAAATATTCGGACCTCAAAAGTGCTGACTGTTCAGCTGAGCTAATTTAGGTATGAGGGCTATGCGGTGCTCTTGTCTTTATCGCGAGACTATGGCCTTTCTTACTTTGATGTGCAGCTGTGCTTCTTTAATCATATTGATCACATCAAAGAACGCGATTATCTCTGCATCTGACTGGCGTGACCACTCATTGCCACGCACCAACAGTGCAGAGGAAAACTGTATAGCTGTGGATGAATTAGCATTATTTCACATGGAACAAAGCGAATCATCATTGTTTCATACATGAAACCAAGCGCTTGATTTCATGCTTAGGTTTATCGTATTGTTGAATAATTAATGGATTATTCATTGGATGTCATCCATGTCTTATTTTGTTTGTTATATTTAACTTTGCAGCGAGAGTGTTTCCAGGTCGCAGGAAATATGACCATATATCAGACTTGCTGAAACAATATGAATGGCTTTCGGCTGCCCTGTATGTTAATTATTTTGATCTATGCATGCTTCAAAAAATTATTACAAGTGGAGAACCTTCGCTATGATCGAGCCGGTTAGTTTTCAACCGAGACGTGATTGGCCGTCACGCCCGTCAGTCAGACCAGTTGGCTTTGCCCAGGCCCAGAACCAATCACGGGAAGCGAAATTATCTGTATAGATCGTCATCGCTGTTCAATAGTTATTTTGGCTCTAATATATCCTATCTGTCAGTACCAGGGTGGCGAAAAAGCATATTAGGAAACTGTGTACAGCCCCCGAGCGTGACAGGCGCTCGTGACTCTAGTTTAAACGTGGCATGTAGTCTAGTTTTATAAGTGTTTATTTGTGCGTAATAGATATGTTGTAATGTCATGTCTTTTATTTGGCAGGTCAGTGCATTTTAGCTTGTGTTAGCTTCTGTATTATAATGACAAAGCTAAGGCTTGTATGTACCAACATGTACGACAATGACTCTGTAACAGCCCTATATGTGTGGAAAGGGTCAGCTGATGTATAATACAATACAATACAATGTCGATCGCATACAATCAACATTTGTATTGATGTTCAATTCATGATAGTATATGTAAACATAATTATGATGTCCAATACAAGGTATAGGTGTGACAGTGGCCAAGTCTCTGAGAATATGTTTCTGCTCTCGTAATGTTCTGGCTGTAATGAAGGACGAAAATTGGCAGCCATTTATCAACGCTTTTTGTAAATATTATTCGTTATATTTTGTATGATTATTGTTAGCTATTAGGATTTATTGACCAATCTTTAGCAATCTGGCCGCAAGAGTCGAGGTTAATCACATTTGACTCCAAAACCAGCTCGCAAGTCTGATGTCGCTATAATAGAACGCGTCTAAAAATAGTGTGCTACAATACGCCGTCTACGTGGCAACGTGTCCAATTTTGACAACATAATAAACAAAAACACTGGCATTTAAGTTTAACGCATCGAAGGTTCGCCGATGAATAGCGAACAATGGTTTATCGACCGGTCACTTGGACCGGCACGAGCCTGATCATGTCCTAATAAGGCGATCGCCTCGGAACTGAATCGAGTCAATCAATCAATCAATCAATCGTTCGAGCGCTCGTGTTTCATCAGCCGCCCAGACAGCAGTTTAATGGCCGTGATTTGCTTACGTGAGGTTCCTATACAAACAGAGACCGGGTTTACCGGGTGGACGCCGAGTGGAGTCTGGGTGCTGTCGTTTGACCGAGTCGGACGCTGGACACTGATTCAGTGACAGAATCACGAGTGATTGACAGCCTGACCACGAGAGTGTCCGAATAGACTTGAGTGTGGATCTGTTTGTTATAAGGGAATCGTGGCACTGTTCCAGACCATTTTGTTTTCCAGCGAAATCGTGAAATGGTTATCGCTGACAGGAGCCGTTCTTTTTCATCCTACACTGATTTACTCTCCACCTGGGCGCCATATAACCTGGCCATTTGCGGCACCCTGAATCACAAATCACCATACTCTTTGTCAGTTTCCGCCTCGTTTCCGTGTTCGCGCTGCTCCCTGCCCTCGACGGATGACCCCTCCGTTCTCCCTCGCCGTCCGTTCTGACCTCTCATTTCTCTCTGTGTGTTGTTTCAGTTGATTTTCAGTGGCGAGTACACCAAGGCGATGAACAAGGACTGGCACAGCGGCCACTTCAGCTGCTGGCAGTGTGACGAGTCCCTCACCGGCCAGCGCTATGTGCTCCGAGACGACCACCCGTACTGCATCAAGTGCTACGAGAACGTGTTCGCCAACACCTGCGACGAGTGCAACCGGCTCATCGGTATCGACTCTAAGGTGGGCGGTCAGCTGGGATGGTGCTGGGAAGGTACCGCGGTGGTGTCCGGTTGGTGGTGCCGGTGCAGTGGTGCGGGGTGACACCATGGGTCAAAACCAAAGATGAGGGGCCTTAGTTTAGTTAATTCATAATAGACTCCTGAAGTCTCAATAGTTCAACGCATGTGTCTGCTTGGATAAATAATAGACTTGAACTATCTGATATGAAATATATTGATTCATTTTGACTTATCAGATCAAATTATTACCGTCGTGTTTGTTCACACTTTCGAACAGTTGAAGACAAAAGACTTATCTTTAATGACAGTAATAGACATCGAGGTGCGAAGGCAGAATCTAACCATATTTTGTTTGTGAAAAATAGTCGCTTATCTCTCCATAATGACCAATAAGCCGGCGGTTAACACCCTTTATCACCACATCAACGTGGCCGGCGTGCGCTGAAACGCGTTGCCCGTCTGCAGCGCCTGATCAGCAGTGTGGTGGTGCGTCGCCGCGTAGGAAGCATTGACGGCGGAGTGCTGCAGTGTCGCAACTCTGCCGCGCTGTAACCGAGCTGCGTGTGGTGACGTCACGGGCCCGTCCGCCACCCGTCAGTCAGCTGATTGCGCCCCAGCGGAGCCGGTCTGAGACGGAGCGCAGAGCTGACGGTGGGCGGGCAGGACACGTTCTATTGTTGGCACCACTGGCGGATCCAGCCGTCGGTTGGGGGGGGGGGGGGGATTTTTGTGGCAAAAAGGTACCCCCCATTTTTTTCTCCGGATTTGGGTCGGTCACCTTATTTTGGTATTCGGGCTTAAGAAATTCACTTTTCACATTCACAAAAATGAATTTGTTTCATTTTTGGGGTTCAAAAACCCCAAATTTCAAAATCCGAGATAGCCAATTTGAAGAAAATGTAATTTCCTTTCTTTTGACGTTTTTTATTTGCAATTTGTTTCACAACTCATTTTCTACGATTTTCCAAACATTTATCGTTTTTCCACAAACAAATGGCATGACATGACGTCATTAAAACGTCATTATCTCCGAAAATGTTACATCAATTTCATTGAGAGTAGGTGAGAAAACTTAGACTTGATGCAGCATAAGGTACTGAAAGTTTCACGTTGATGTGTATCATAGTTTTCAGGTTATTACGAAAATCCGGGAGGGGGCAGATACTTCTGATAAGGTTTGAGCTAGAAGTACCTATCTCACCTAGGTACCTACCTATAGTTCGTTTTATTTTGATTGTACAATTGCCATTCACTAGGTCCCAAAAAAAATTATTGACACATCAATAATTTTGATGCAAAGTGGGCGGAGGTTGTCATAGGCAGTGTACTTAACCCTCGCCCTACGGGGGGCGAGGGTTACAGCCCCCCCCCCCCCCCCCTTGAGGTTTTTCTTGAATAACTTTTTACACATGCGGCGCATCATGCATGCAACTTTTTACACATGCGGCGCCTGACAGCCCCCCCCCCCCCCTTGAGGTTTTTCTTGAATAACTTTTTACACATGCGGCGCATCCTGCTGATTTTTTAGTACCGGAGTTTACAACAATTATACGTAAGCTGTAAGAATTAAATTGAAATTGGGTAGGCAATTTGGGAGATAATCATGTTTTGATGACGTCATGTTGGTAGAAAAACGATAAATATTGGGAAAATCGTAGAAAACGGAGTTTTGAAGCAAATTGCAAACGCAATTCACCAAAGATAGAAAATGGCATTCTTTTTAACATATCAATCTCGGATTTGCAAAATTTTGGATTTTTGACCCCTAAATTTTTTTTGGGGGGGGGACAAATCCCCACAAAATCAACATTTTCAAAGATGTTTGAAAAACCGGAATATCTGTGAGAGAATTGAGTATGGACAATACCCAAACCAAATTTCAAAGCAATATCTCTATTTTTGACTGAGTGATGGCTCCCTAAGTGTAAGAAACTGATGACGTCATTTTTTTTAAATAACTTTTGTTGACTTTTTTGACAAGATACGAACAAATAATTACCTTTTCTGTATTTCTGAGCCAAAACTGGTCTAGGAACATGCCTTTTTAATTACATTTATCAATTTCTCATTTTGAGGTTTTCTGAAGAGCAAAATCGCTGTTCTGGACGTGGTAAATCCGAGGTCATACTTGACCTGGAAGGTCACCCGTTGACCTGAAACCTAAACATGCCATACTGTTAGATTCCTCTCATGACAGGTAACACGCTGGTTCTTGCCACATTGCTCCAAGTTGCTTGGTTTGGAAGTTAACAGGGGGCCTCTGAGCCCCCCCCCCCCCTCCCCCCGTAGGGCGAAGGTGAAAAAGCTACCGTAGGGCGAGGGTTAAAGGGATATTGCCACCTCGCAGGCCAATATGGAGTTTTTGGTGTGTATCGGTAGATTAAGCGTGTCCGATTTCACCTGCAAAATTTGGTTCCTGAAACTCCTCCCCCCCCCCCCCCCCCCCCCCATTAGATCAAAACATAGATTTGCACCACTCATAATTGGCACACATTCGTAAAATTGGAGTCGCCTCATCACTATTTAGAATTACTTCTTTGCGGACTATGATTTGCTGTTGAATATTGCAAACTCAACATTACCATTTCGTCAGTGCATTTTAAAATTAAAATGCGTGTACAGTTAATTATATTTTCAACAACCATAGCCTCTTCAATAATAAAACATGAATAAAACAGCAATAATGGCTATGGCTCGACTTTGGGGCCGTTGGAGATTTGTGACCAATATCTTATAACACAGATAGACTTTTCAAGGTCAAGTCTTGGCGAGTTTGGACGCTTCCGCTTTGGGCGGGCGTCAATTTCACAGCCAAACTGGATGAGAGCAGCCATCATGAATCTGGTACTGAGCACAGCTGGGACCAACGTTTTGGAGTCAGCAAAAAAAATTGCCGATACCCTGCTTTTGCTGCTGCAGGAGCAAGTTTGAGCTATACGATTATTGATCCCCACCATTCATTTAAGTTGCTTTTTATAAATCCCCCGGAGGTGGCAATATCCCTTTAACCCTCGCCCGGGTAGGGGGATGATGCCCCCCCCTGCCCCTCGGTTTTTCTGGAATAACTCGCGTAGTTTCTAACCGATTGCGATGAAACTTTCAGCACACTACTTTTGACAAATTTGACACAGAATTTGAAAAATTTGCATTTCTATCTCTTATGACCCGTGACCTATGACCTGTTTCTCAAAGTCATGTCAGGCGCAACTGGCGTCCCGCAGATGGATGCTTGTAACTTGTGCAGTTTCCGGGTGTGTGTTGTTCAGGAGCATATGCAAAGGCGTTTCCAGGTGACAGTTATGGTTTCCACTGAGATTGTGACATCGATTGACCTTTTTAAAGGTCAACTGAGGCCATTGACCTCCGATGACCTCATTACTTTTTTGGGCTTCTGGCGGTTTCTAGGACAATTTGTGACGCTGATTTCAAATTTGGGATTCATTGTAGATAATTATATGTTCCACTGGGGTCATACACATCCACAGGTCAACCGAGGTCACTGACCTCAGATGACCTGACATGACCTTTTTGGAATTGGGCAGTTTTTAGGACATTTTGTGACGCTGATTACGAATTTGGCACCTATTAAGCATTATGATATGCTCATTCACGTTTCTAACTGGATAAAATTCAATTTATACGCATTTTCAATTTGGATGACTTTTGGGTCATTGACATGACCTCAGAGGTCACCTAATGACCCAATACCTTAAAATCGGGTATCAGCAGCTTCCTCTCGTAACAAGCAACACGCTCGTCCTTGAATCGAAGCTCTAGCTCAATTAGGGGCGAAACACTAAGGTCGTACCAACCCCCTTACCCGAACACGTAGTGATTTTGCCCTACCCGGGCGAGGGTTAAGGATAACAAAAATGGACACAATTATTGACAACATTTCACTAAAAACACCTAGTCCCCATTGAAAATGGTCAGTCTCCAAAAATAATCACACCATCTGATGCACAATTGTTTACTCCATCCACCTCGGTCACAACTCAAACTGTTTACGTAAGTTTTTTCGGGAAAGATTAAGACACCATCACGTGGCGACAAGTTACATCAAATATGTTTCTGTCATTTGCTTAGGATAACCTTTTTAAATTTTCAAGTTTATATTTTGTAAGTAAATAAAATTAATTTTGTAATGTAATTACATTAAATTATTATGAAAAAGTTGTTTAACAAAGTTATTTACCCATGCTGTTACTGCATCAACATTTTGATACAGTGATTCTAATTTGAGTTAAAAAATGGATTCAGGTAAGCCAAGGGATACAAAATTGATGCACTTTAAAAGCAATATTGCATCAATTTCCAAGAGAATTATTGAACATCTAGGTGGCTGAAACTGTATTGACACAATGCACAATGCACAGACTCATGTGCCATTCATTCCATCACAATTCACATCCCATCACTGTGCTTCATAATTGCCGTTTGTAAATCGGTAATTTTTCCCAATACCATTTCTATTGGGCTGGATCAAAATATTGACGCGTCAAAAACATTATTATTTGGGCCTAGTGCCAGGAACTGCATTGGAACCTTCATGATAATCACACGTGAATTTTGTACGCACCGCTGTCACGCGTTCCGAAAAGTTATTTCCACAAAAGCAACGCGTCATTTTTGACAACCATTTGCGCCAGAATAGAGTGTATATGGATTCCAAATTGATGAAAGTGTTCTTCCTACATGTAAAACAAAAACGTTTGTTCGAGCTTCAATTCCGACTGGCAGCTTGCTGACCGCTATTTTCTCGTCAAGTTTAGTTTTTTTAAGCCCAGATTTGATGGTAAGAGCCGTGTTTGCCAAAATGTCCAGTTTTTCACTGTGGATAGCTGGATTTGCATTGCTGCAAAGTCAATTTTTACATTAAATTGTTAACGTTTTTGTTTTGGAGGGAAAGGCAAAAGACATGTTGTCCCCCCCCCCCCCCCCTCCTTCGAGGCTGTTGGGGGGGAGGGCATGGCCTGGTT
>JAXIVJ010007374.1:0-25000 GCA_036785665.1 Chirona hameri | reverse complement strand
CCCCACAGATCCGGATCCCTGCCACCCGTCCCCCGGCAGGTCCGGATCCCTGCCACTCGTCCCCCGGGAAGGTCCGGATCCCTGCCACCCGTACCCCGGCAGGTCCGGATCCCTGCCACCCGTCCCTAGCAGGTCCTGATCCCTGCCACCCGTCCCCCGACAGGTCCGGATCCCTGACACCCGTCCCTCGGCAGGTCCTGATCCCTCCCCCGGGCAGGTCCGGATCCCTGCCACCCGTCCCCCGACAGGTTCGGATCCCTGCCACACGTCCCTAGCAGGTACGGATCCCTGCCACCCGTCCCTCGGCAGGTCCTGATCCCTCCCCGGGCAGGTCCGGATCCCTGCCACCCGTCCCCCGGCAGGTCCGGATCCCTGCCACCCGTCCCTAGCAGGTCCTGGTCCCTGCCACCCGTCCCCCGGCAGGTCCGGATCCCTGCCACCCGTCCCCCGGCAGGTCCGGATCCCTGCCACCCGTCCCCGGCAGGTCCGGATCCCTGCCACCCGTCCCTAGCAGGTCCTGATCCCTCCCATCCCTCCCCCGGCAGGTCCGGATCCCTGTCACCCGTCCCCCAGGCAGGTCCGGATCCCTGCCACCCGTCCCTAGCAGGTCCTGGTCCCTGCCACCCGTCCCCCGGCAGGTCCGGATCCCTGCCACCCGTCCCCCGGCAGGTCCGGATCCCTGCCACCCGTCCCCGGCAGGTCCGGATCCCTGCCACCCGTCCCTAGCAGGTCCTGATCCCTCCCATCCCTCCCCCGGCAGGTCCGGATCCCTGCCACCCCTCCCTAGCAGGTCCTGATCCCTGCCACCCGTCCCCCGACAGGTCCGGATCCCTGACACCCGTCCCTAGCAGGTCCTGATCCCTCCCCCGGGCAGGTCCGGATCCCTGCCACCCGTCCCCCGGCAGGTCCGGATCCCTGCCACCCGTCCCTAGCAGGTCCTGATCCCTGCCACCCGTCCCCCGACAGGTCCGGATCCCTGACACCCGTCCCTCGGCAGGTCCTGATCCCTCCCCGGGCAGGTCCGGATCCCTGCCACCCGTCCCCCGACAGGTTCGGATCCCTGCCACCCGTCCCTAGCAGGTACGGATCCCTGCCACCCGTCCCTCGGCAGGTCCTGATCCCTCCCCGGGCAGGTCCGGATCCCTGCCACCCGTCCCCCGGCAGGTCCGGATCCCTGCCACCCGTCCCCGGCAGGTCCGGATCCCTGCCACCCGTCCCCCAGGCAGGTCCGGATCCCTGACACCCGTCCCTAGCAGGTCCTGATCCCTCCCATCCCTCCCCCGGGCAGGTCCTGATCCCTGCCACCCGTCCCTAGCAGGTCCTGGTCCCTGCCACCCGTCCCCCGGCAGATCCGGATCCCTGCCACCCGTCCCTAGCAGGTCCTGATCCCTGCCACCCGTACCCCGGCAGGTCCGGATCCCTGCCACCCGTCCCCCGGCAGGTCCGGATCCCTGACACCCGTCCCTAGCAGGTCCTGATCCCTGCCACCCGTACCCCGGCAGGTCCGGATCCCTGCCACCCTTCCCTAGCAGGTCCTGATCCCTCCCCGGGCAGGTCCGGATCCCCGCCACCCGTCCCCCGGCAGGTCCGGATCCCTGCCACCCGTACCCCGGCAGGTCCGGATCCCTGCCACCCGTCCCCCGGCAGGTCCGGATCCCTGACACCCGTCCCTAGCAGGTCCTGATCCCTGCCACCCGTACCCCGGCAGGTCCGGATCCCTGCCACCCTTCCCTAGCAGGTCCTGATCCCTCCCCCGGGCAGGTCCGGATCCCTGCCACCCGTCCCCCGGCAGGTCCGGATCCCTGCCACCCGTACCCCGGCAGGTCCGGATCCCTGCCACCCGTCCCCCGGCAGGCCCGGATCCCTGACACCCGTCCCTAGCAGGTCCTGATCCCTGCCACCCGTACCCCGGCAGGTCCGGATCCCTGCCACCCTTCCC
Organism: Chirona hameri; assembly: GCA_036785665.1. NCBI lineage: Eukaryota > Metazoa > Arthropoda > Thecostraca > Balanomorpha > Balanidae > Chirona > Chirona hameri. Next base: position 23,061 of record JAXIVJ010007374.1, on the reverse strand, counting down.
TAGCAGGTCCTGATCCCTCCCCGGGCAGGTCCGGATCCCTGCCACCCGTCCCCCGGCAGGTCCGGATCCCTGCCACCCGTACCCCGGCAGGTCCGGATCCCTGCCACCCTTCCCTAGCAGGTCCTGATCCCTCCCCCGCGCAGGTCCGGATCCCTGCCACCCGTCCCCCGGCAGGTCCGGATCCCTGCCACCCGTCCCCGGCAGGTCCGGATCCCTGCCACCCGTCCCCCAGGCAGGTCCGGATCCCTGACACCCGTCCCTAGCAGGTCCTGATCCCTCCCATCCCTCCCCCGGGCAGGTCCTGATCCCTGCCACCCGTCCCTAGCAGGTCCTGGTCCCTGCCACCCGTCCCCCGGCAGATCCGGATCCCTGCCACCCGTCCCTAGCAGGTCCTGATCCCTGCCACCCGTACCCCGGCAGGGGTCCGGATCCCTGACACCCGTCCCCCGGCAGGTCCGGATCCCTGACACCCGTCCCTAGCAGGTCCTGATCCCTGCCACCCGTACCCCGGCAGGTCCGGATCCCTGCCACCCTTCCCTAGCAGGTCCTGATCCCTCCCCGGGCAGGTCCGGATCCCTGCCACCCGTCCCCCGGCAGGTCCGGATCCCTGCCACCCGTACCCCGGCAGGTCCGGATCCCTGCCACCCGTCCCCCGGCAGGTCCGGATCCCTGACACCCGTCCCTAGCAGGTCCTGATCCCTGCCACCCGTACCCCGGCAGGTCCGGATCCCTGCCACCCTTCCCTAGCAGGTCCTGATCCCTCCCCCGGGCAGGTCCGGATCCCTGCCACCCGTCCCCCGGCAGGTCCGGATCCCTGCCACCCGTACCCCGGCAGGTCCGGATCCCTGCCACCCGTCCCCCGGCAGGCCCGGATCCCTGACACCCGTCCCTAGCAGGTCCTGATCCCTGCCACCCGTACCCCGGCAGGTCCGGATCCCTGCCACCCTTCCCTAGCAGGTCCTGATCCCTCCCCCGGGCAGGTCCGGATCCCTGCCACCCGTCCCCCGGCAGGTCCGGATCCCTGCCACCCGTACCCCGGCAGGTCCGGATCCCTGCCACCCTTCCCTAGCAGGTCCTGATCCCTCCCCCGGGCAGGTCCGGATCCCTGCCACCCGTACCCCGGCAGGTCCGGATCCCTGCCACCCGTCCCCTGGCAGGTCCGGATCCCTGCCACCCGTCCCCTGGCAGGTCCTGATCCCTGCCACCCCTCCCCCAGGCAGGTCCGGATCCCTGCCACCCTTCCCTAACAGGTCCTGATCCCTCCCCCGGGCAGGTCCGGATCCCTGCCACTCGTCCCCCGGCAGGTCCGGATCCCTGCCACCCGTCCCCCGGCAGGTCCGGATCCATGCCACCCGTCCCTGGCCATCGCGGCTTGGAAGCCGGCCACGGTTTACATTGCCTGTAGACGAAACAATTCCAGCGAGCCGCGGCTTTCAGCCGACACAAATACAGCCGCGGGCAGAATTATCCGGGTAGCTGGATGGATAGGCCGACTGAAATGAGGCGTGCCGGCGGCGTGCCGGCGGTGTGCCGGCGGCGTGCCGGCGGTGTGCCGGCGGCGTGCCGGCGGTGTGCCGGCGGCGTGCCGGCGGCGTGCCGGCGGCGTGCCGGCGGCGTGCCGGCGGCGTGCCGAGCTGCAGCAGCACTAACTGGGTGTAGCTGGGCGTGGGGAGGGTAGCAGGGCCGGCGTGCCGAGCTGCAGCAGCACTAACTGGGTGTAGCTGGGCGTGGGGAGGGTAGCAGTGCCGGCGTGCCGAGCTGCAGCAGCACTAACTGGGTGTAGCTGGGCGTGGGGAGGGTAGCAGTGCCGGCGGCGTCCGTGTCGGTAGTGGCGGACGGACAGATGGCTGACAGCTAGCTCTCAGTGTGCTGCTGGGCTGGCTGGGTCTCCGGAGTGTGACTGGGGAGTGGGGAGGCGGCAGTATGGACAGCGGTATCAGGAGTGTGACTGGGGAGGCGGCAGTATGGACAGCGGTATCAGGATTGTGACTGGGGAGGCGGCAGTATGGACAGCGATATCAGGAGTGTGACTGGGGAGGCGGCAGTAGGGACAGCGGTATCAGGAGTGTGACTGGGGAGGCGGCAGTATGGACAGCGGTATCAGGAGTGTGACTGGGGAGTGGGAGGCGACAGTATGGACAGCGGTATCAGGAGTGTGACTGGGGAGGCGGCAGTATGGATAGCGGTATCAGGAGTGTGACTGGGGAGGCGGCAGTATGGACAGCGGTATCAGGAGTGTGACTGGGGAGGCGGCAGTATGGATAGCGGTATCAGGAGTGTGACTGGAGAGGCGGCAGTATGGACAGCGGTATCAGGAGTGTGACTGGGGAGTGGGAGGCGGCAGTATGGACAGCGGTAGCAGGAGTGTGACTGCGGAGGCGGCAGTAGGGACAGCGGTATCAGGAGCGTGACTGAGGAGGCGGCAGTATGGATAGCGGTATCAGGAGTGTGACTGGGGAGTGGGAGGCGGCAGTATGGACAGCGGTATCAGGAGTGTGACTGGGGAGGCGGCAGTATGGACAGCGGTATCAGGAGTGTGACTGGGGAGGCGGCAGTATGGACAGCGGTATCAGGAGTGTGACTGGGGAGTGGGAGGCGACAGTATGGACAGCGGTATCAGGAGTGTGACTGGGGAGGCGGCAGTAGGGACAGCGGTATCAGGATTGTGACTGGGGAGGCGGCAGTATGGACAGCGGTATCAGGAGTGTGACTGGGGAGGTGGCAGTATGGACAGCGGTATCAGGAGTGTGACTGGGGAGGCGGCAGTATGGACAGCGGTATCAGGAGTGTGACTGGGGAGGTGACAGTATGGACAGCGGTATCAGGAGTGTGACTGGGGAGGCGGCAGTATGGACAGCGGTATCAGGAGTGTGACTGGGGAGTGGGAGGCGGCAGTAGGGACAGCGGTATCAGGAGTGTGACTGGGGAGTGGGAGGCGGCAGTATGGACAGCGGTATCAGGAGTGTGACTGGGGAGGTGACAGTATGGACAGCGGTATCAGGAGTGTGACTGGGGAGGCGGCAGTAGGGACAGCGGTATCAGGAGTGTGACTGGGGAGTGGGAGGCGGCAGTATGGACAGCGGTATCAGGAGTGTGACTGGGGAGGCGGCAGTATGGACAGCGGTATCAGGAGTGTGACTGGGGAGGTGGCAGTATGGACAGCGGTATCAGGAGTGTGACTGGGGAGGTGACAGTATGGACAGCGGTATCAGGAGTGTGACTGGGGAGGCGGCAGTAGGGACAGCGGTATCAGGAGTGTGACTGGGGAGTGGGAGGCGGCAGTATGGATAGCGGTATCAGGAGTGTGACTGGGGAGGCGGCAGTATGGACAGCGGTATCAGGAGTGTGACTGGGGAGGCGACAGTATGGACAGCGGTATCAGGAGTGTGACTGGGGAGGCGGCAGTACGGATAGCGGTATCAGGAGTGTGACTGGGGAGGCGGCAGTATGGACAGCGGTATCAGGAGTGTGACTGGGGAGGCGGCAGTATGGACAGCGGTATCAGGAGTGTGACTGGGGAGGCGGCAGTATGGACAGCGGTATCAGGAGTGTGACTGGGGAGGCGGCAGTATGGACAGCGGTATCAGGAGTGTGACTGGGAAGGCGGCAGTATGGACAGCGGTATCAGGAGTGTGACTGGGGAGGCGGCAGTATGGACAGCGGTATCAGGAGTGTGACTGGGGAGGCGACAGTATGGACAGCGGTATCAGGAGTGTGACTGGGGAGGCGGCAGTACGGATAGCGGTATCAGGAGTGTGACTGGGGAGTGGGAGGCGGCAGTATGGACAGCGGTATCAGGAGTGTGACTGGGGAGGTGACAGTATGGACAGCGGTATCAGGAGTGTGACTGGGGAGGCGGCAGTATGGACAGCGGTATCAGGAGTGTGACTGGGGAGTGGGAGGCGGCAGTATGGACAGCGGTATCAGGAGTGTGACTGGGGAGGTGACAGTATGGACAGCGGTATCAGGAGTGTGACTGGGGAGGCGGCAGTATGGACAGCGGTATCAGGAGTGTGACTGGGGAGGCGGCAGTATGGACAGCGGTATCAGGAGTGTGACTGGGGAGGCGGCAGTATGGACAGCGGTATCAGGAGTGTGACTGGGGAGGCGGCAGTATGGACAGCGGTATCAGGAGTGTGACTGGGGAGGCGGCAGTATGGACAGCGGTATCAGGAGTGTGACTGGGGAGGCGGCAGTATGGACAGCGGTATCAGGAGTGTGACTGGGGAGGCGGCAGTATGGACAGCGGTATCAGGAGTGTGACTGGGGAGTGGGAGGCGGCAGTATGGACAGCGGTATCAGGAGTGTGACTGGAGAGGCGGCAGTATGGACAGCGGTATCAGGAGTGTGACTGGGGAGGCGGCAGTATGGACAGCGGTATCAGGAGTGTGACTGGGGAGTGGGAGGCGGCAGTATGGACAGCGGTATCAGGAGTGTGACTGGGGAGGTGACAGTATGGACAGCGGTATCAGGAGTGTGACTGGGGAGGTGACAGTATGGACAGCGGTATCAGGAGTGTGACTGGGGAGGCGGCAGTATGGACAGCGGTATCAGGAGTGTGACTGGGGAGGCGACAGTATGGACAGCGGTATCAGGAGTGTGACTGGGGAGGCGGCAGTATGGACAGCGGTATCAGGAGTGTGACTGGGGAGGCGGCAGTATGGACAGCGGTATCAGGAGTGTGACTGGGGAGGCGGCAGTATGGACAGCGGTATCAGGAGTGTGACTGGGGAGGCGACAGTATGGACAGCGGTATCAGGAGTATGACTGGGGAGGCGGCAGTATGGACAGCGGTATCAGGAGTGTGACTGGGGAGGCGGCAGTATGGACAGCGGTATCAGGAGTGTGACTGGGGAGGCGGCAGTATGGACAGCGGTATCAGGAGTATGACTGGGGAGTGGGAGGCGGCAGTATGGACAGCGGTATCAGGAGTGTGACTGGGGAGGCGGCAGTATGGACAGCGGTATCAGGAGTGTGACTGGGGAGGTGGCAGTATGGATAGCGGTATCAGGAGTGTGACTGGGAAGGCGGCAGTATGGACAGCGGTAGCAGGAGTGCGACTGGGGAGGCGGCAGTATGGACAGCGGTATCAGGAGTGTGACTGGGGAGACGGCAGTATGGATAGCGGTATCAGGAGTGTGACTGGGGAGGTGGCAGTATGGACAGCGGTAGCAGGATTGTGACTGGGGAGTGGGAGGCGGCAGTATGGACAGCGGTATCAGGAGTGTGACTGGGGAGTGGGAGGCGACAGTATGGACAGCGGTATCAGGAGTGTGACTGGGAAGGTGACAGTATGGACAGCGGTATCAGGAGTGTGACTGGGGAGGCGGCAGTATGGACAGCGGTATCAGGAGTGTGACTGGGGAGGTGACAGTATGGACAGCGGTATCAGGAGTGTGACTGGGGAGGCGGCAGTATGGATAGCGGTATCAGGAGTGTGACTGGGGAGGCGGCAGTATGGACAGCGGTATCAGGAGTGTGACTGGGGAGGCGGCAGTATGGACAGCGGTATCAGGAGTGTGACTGGGGAGGCGGCAGTATGGACAGCGGTATCAGGAGTGTGACTGGGGAGGCGGCAGTATGGACAGCGGTATCAGGAGTGTGACTGGGGAGTGGGAGGCGACAGTATGGACAGCGGTATCAGGAGTGTGACTGGGGAGGTGGCAGTATGGATAGCGGTATCAGGAGTGTGACTGGGGAGGCGGCAGTATGGACAGCGGTAGCAGGGTTGTGACTGGGGAGGCGGCAGTATGGACAGCGGTATCAGGAGTGTGACTGGGGAGGCGGCAGTATGGACAGCGGTAGCAGGATTGTGACTGGGGAGGCGGCAGTATGGACAGCGGTATCAGGAGTGTGACTGGGGAGTGGGAGGCGACAGTATGGACAGCGGTATCAGGAGTGTGACTGGGGAGGTGGCAGTATGGATAGCGGTATCAGGAGTGTGACTGGGGAGGCGGCAGTATGGACAGCGGTAGCAGGGTTGTGACTGGGGAGGCGGCAGTATGGACAGCGGTATCAGGAGTGTGACTGGGGAGGCGGCAGTAGGGACAGCGGTATCAGGAGTGTGACTGGGGAGGCGGCAGTATGGACAGCGGTATCAGGAGTGTGACTGGGGAGTGGGAGGCGACAGTATGGACAGCGGTATCAGGAGTGTGACTGGGGAGGTGGCAGTATGGATAGCGGTATCAGGAGTGTGACTGGGGAGGCGGCAGTATGGACAGCGGTAGCAGGGTTGTGACTGGGGAGGCGGCAGTATGGACAGCGGTATCAGGAGTGTGACTGGGGAGGCGGCAGTATGGACAGCGGTAGCAGGATTGTGACTGGGGAGGCGGCAGTATGGACAGCGATATCAGGAGTGTGACTGGGGAGGCGGCAGTATGGACAGCGGTATCAGGAGTGCGACTGGGGAGGCGGCAGTATGGACAGCGGTATCAGGAGTGTGACTGGGGAGACGGCAGTATGGATAGCGGTATCAGGAGTGTGACTGGGGAGGTGGCAGTATGGACAGCGGTAGCAGGATTGTGACTGGGGAGGCGGCAGTAGGGACAGCGGTATCAGGAGTGTGACTGGGGAGTGGGAGGCGACAGTATGGACAGCGGTATCAGGAGTGTGACTGGGGAGGTGACAGTATGGACAGCGGTATCAGGAGTGTGACTGGGGAGGCGGCAGTATGGACAGCGGTATCAGGAGTGTGACTGGGGAGGTGACAGTATGGACAGCGGTATCAGGAGTGTGACTGGGGAGGCGGCAGTATGGACAGCGGTATCAGGAGTGTGACTGGGGAGTGGGAGGCGGCAGTATGGACAGCGGTATCAGGAGTGTGACTGGGGAGTGGGAGGCGACAGTATGGACAGCGGTATCAGGAGTGTGACTGGGGAGGTGACAGTATGGACAGCGGTATCAGGAGTGTGACTGGGGAGGTGACAGTATGGACAGCGGTATCAGGAGTGTGACTGGGGAGGCGGCAGTATGGACAGCGGTATCAGGAGTGTGACTGGGGAGTGGGAGGCGGCAGTATGGACAGCGGTATCAGGAGTGTGACTGGGGAGTGGGAGGCGACAGTATGGACAGCGGTATCAGGAGTGTGACTGGGGAGGTGACAGTATGGACAGCGGTATCAGGAGTGTGACTGGGGAGGCGGCAGTATGGACAGCGGTATCAGGAGTGTGACTGGGGAGGTGACAGTATGGACAGCGGTATCAGGAGTGTGACTGGGGAGGCGGCAGTATGGACAGCGGTATCAGGAGTGTGACTGGGGAGGCGGCAGTATGGATAGCGGTATCAGGAGTTTGACTGGGGAGGCGGCGGTATGGACAGTGGTATCAGGAGTGTGACTGGGGAGGCGGCAGTATGGACAGCAGTATCAGGAGTGTGACTGGGGAGGCGGCAGTATGGACAGCGGTATCAGGAGTGTGACTGGGGAGGTGGCAGTATGGACAGCGGTATCAGGATTGTGACTGGGGAGGCGGCAGTATGGACAGCGGTATCAGGAGTGTGACTGGGGAGGCGGCAGTAGGGACAGCGGTATCAGGAGTGTGACTGGGGAGGCGGCAGTATGGACAGCGGTATCAGGAGTGTGACTGGGGAGTGGGAGGCGACAGTATGGACAGCGGTATCAGGAGTGTGACTGGGGAGGTGACAGTATGGACAGCGGTATCAGGAGTGTGACTGGGGAGGTGGCAGTATGGACAGCGGTATCAGGAGTGTGACTGGGGAGTGGGAGGCGGCAGTATGGACAGCGGTATCAGGAGTGTGACTGGGGAGTGGGAGGCGACAGTATGGACAGCGGTATCAGGAGTGTGACTGGGGAGGTGACAGTATGGACAGCGGTATCAGGAGTGTGACTGGGGAGTGGGAGGCGACAGTATGGACAGCGGTATCAGGAGTGTGACTGGGGAGGCGGCAGTATGGACAGCGGTATCAGGAGTGTGACTGGGGAGGCGGCAGTATGGACAGCGGTATCAGGAGTGTGACTGGGGAGTGGGAGGCGACAGTATGGACAGCGGTATCAGGAGTGTGACTGGGGAGGTGACAGTATGGACAGCGGTATCAGGAGTGTGACTGGGGAGTGGGAGGCGGCAGTATGGACAGCGGTATCAGGAGTGTGACTGGGGAGTGGGAGGCGACAGTATGGACAGCGGTATCAGGAGTGTGACTGGGAGGTGACAGTATGGACAGCGGTATCAGGAGTGTGACTGGGGAGTGGGAGGCGACAGTATGGACAGCGGTATCAGGAGTGTGACTGGGGAGGCGGCAGTATGGACAGCGGTATCAGGAGTGTGACTGGGGAGGCGGCAGTATGGACAGCGGTATCAGGAGTGTGACTGGGGAGGCGGCAGTATGGACAGCGGTAGCAGGAGTGTGACTGGGGAGGCGGCAGTATGGACAGCGGTATCAGGAGTGTGACTGGGGAGGCGGCAGTATGGACAGCGGTATCAGGAGTGTGACTGGGGAGGCGGCAGTATCGACAGCGGTATCAGGAGTGTGACTGGGGAGGCGGCAGTATGGACAGCGGTATCAGGAGTGTGACTGGGGAGGCGGCAGTATGGACAGCGGTATCAGGAGTGTGACTGGGGAGTGGGAGGCGACAGTATGGACAGCGGTATCAGGAGTGTGACTGGGGAGGTGACAGTATGGACAGCGGTATCAGGAGTGTGACTGGGGAGTGGGAGGCGACAGTATGGACAGCGGTATCAGGAGTGTGACTGGGGAGGCGGCAGTATGGACAGCGGTATCAGGAGTGTGACTGGGGAGGCGGCAGTACGGACAGCGGTATCAGGAGTGTGACTGGGGAGGCGGCAGTATGGATAGCGGTATCAGGAGTGTGACTGGGGAGTGGGAGGCGGCAGTATGGACAGCGGTATCAGGAGTGTGACTGGGGAGTGGGAGGCGACAGTATGGACAGCGGTATCAGGAGTGTGACTGGGGAGGCGGCAGTATGGACAGCGGTATCAGGAGTGTGACTGGGGAGGCGGCAGTATGGACAGCGGTATCAGGAGTGTGACTGGGGAGGTGACAGTATGGACAGCGGTATCAGGAGTGTGACTGGGGAGGCGGCAGTATGGAAAGCGGTATCAGGAGTGTGACTGGGGAGTGGGAGGCGACAGTATGGACAGCGGTATCAGGAGTGTGACTGGGGAGGCGGCAGTAGGGACAGCGGTATCAGGAGTGTGACTGGGGAGTGGGAGGCGGCAGTATGGACAGCGGTAGCAGGAGTGTGACTGGGGAGGCGACAGTATGGACAGCGGTATCAGGAGTGTGACTGGGGAGGCGGCAGTACGGATAGCGGTATCAGGAGTGTGACTGGGGAGGCGGCAGTAGGGACAGCGGTATCAGGAGTGTGACTGGGGAGGTGACAGTATGGACAGCGGTATCAGGAGTGTGATTGGGGAGTGGGAGGCGGCAGTATGGACAGCGGTATCAGGAGTGTGACTGGGGAGGCGGCAGTAGGGACAGCGGTATCAGGAGTGTGACTGGGGAGTGGGAGGCGACAGTATGGACAGCGGTATCAGGAGTGTGACTGGGGAGGCGGCAGTATGGACAGCGGTATCAGGAGTGTGACTGGGGAGGCGGCAGTAGGGACAGCGGTATCAGGAGTGTGACTGGGGAGTGGGAGGCGGCAGTATGGACAGCGGTATCAGGAGTGTGACTGGGGAGGCGACAGTATGGACAGCGGTATCAGGAGTGTGACTGGGGAGGCGGCAGTATGGACAGCGGTATCAGGAGTGTGACTGGGGAGGCGGCAGTATGGACAGCGGTATCAGGAGTGTGACTGGGGAGGCGACAGTATGGACAGCGGTATCAGGAGTGTGACTGGGGAGGCGGCAGTACGGATAGCGGTATCAGGAGTGTGACTGGGGAGGCGGCAGTATGGACAGCGGTATCAGGAGTGTGACTGGGGAGGCGGCAGTAGGGACAGCGGTAGCAGGAGTGTGACTGGGGAGGCGGCAGTATGGACAGCGGTATCAGGAGTGTGACTGGGGAGGCGGCAGTACGGATAGCGGTATCAGGAGTGTGACTGGGGAGGCGGCAGTATGGACAGCGGTATCAGGAGTGTGACTGGGGAGGCGGCAGTATGGACAGCGGTAGCAGGAGTGCGACTGGGGAGGCGACAGTATGGATAGCGGTATCAGGAGTGTGACTGGGGAGGTGACAGTATGGACAGCGGTATCAGGAGTGTGACTGGGGAGGCGGCAGTATGGACAGCGGTATCAGGAGTGTGACTGGGGAGGTGACAGTATGGACAGCGGTATCAGGAATGTGACTGGGGAGGCGGCAGTATGGACAGCGGTATCAGGAGTGTGACTGGGGAGGTGACAGTATGGACAGCGGTATCAGGAGTGTGACTGGGGAGGCGGCAGTATGGACAGCGGTATCAGGAGTGTGACTGGGGAGGTGGCAGTAGGGACAGCGGTATCAGGAGTGTGACTGGGGAGGCGGCAGTACGGATAGCGGTATCAGGAGTGTGACTGGGGAGTGGGAGGCGGCAGTATGGACAGCGGTATCAGGAGTGTGACTGGGGAGTGGGAGGCGGCAGTATGGACAGCGGTATCAGGAGTGTGACTGGGGAGGCGGCAGTACGGATAGCGGTAGCAGGAGTGTGACTGGGGAGGCGGCAGTATGGACAGCGGTAGCAGGAGTGCGACTGGGGAGGCGACAGTATGGATAGCGGTATCAGGAGTGTGACTGGGGAGTGGGAGGCGGCAGTATGGATAGTGGTATCAGGAGTGTGACTGGGGAGGCGGCAGTATGGACAGCGGTATCAGGAGTGTGACTGGGGAGTGGGAGGCGACAGTATGGATAGCGGTATCAGGAGTGTGACTGGGGAGGCGGCAGTATGGACAGCGGTATCAGGAGTGTGACTGGGGAGTGGGAGGCGGCAGTATGGATAGTGGTATCAGGAGTGTGACTGGGGAGGCGGCAGTATGGACAGCGGTATCAGGAGTGTGACTGGGGAGTGGGAGGCGACAGTATGGACAGCGGTATCAGGAGTGTGACTGGGGAGGCGGCAGTAGGGACAGCGGTATCAGGAGTGTGACTGGGGAGTGGGAGGCGACAGTATGGACAGCGGTATCAGGAGTGTGACTGGGGAGGCGGCAGTATGGACAGCGGTATCAGGAGTGTGACTGGGGAGGCGGCAGTAGGGACAGCGGTATCAGGAGTGTGACTGGGGAGTGGGAGGCGGCAGTATGGACAGCGGTATCAGGAGTGTGACTGGGGAGGCGACAGTATGGACAGCGGTATCAGGAGTGTGACTGGGGAGGCGGCAGTATGGACAGCGGTATCAGGAGTGTGACTGGGGAGGCGGCAGTATGGACAGCGGTATCAGGAGTGTGACTGGGGAGGCGACAGTATGGACAGCGGTATCAGGAGTGTGACTGGGGAGGCGGCAGTACGGATAGCGGTATCAGGAGTGTGACTGGGGAGGCGGCAGTATGGACAGCGGTATCAGGAGTGTGACTGGGGAGGCGGCAGTAGGGACAGCGGTAGCAGGAGTGTGACTGGGGAGGCGGCAGTATGGACAGCGGTATCAGGAGTGTGACTGGGGAGGCGGCAGTACGGATAGCGGTATCAGGAGTGTGACTGGGGAGGCGGCAGTATGGACAGCGGTATCAGGAGTGTGACTGGGGAGGCGGCAGTATGGACAGCGGTAGCAGGAGTGCGACTGGGGAGGCGACAGTATGGATAGCGGTATCAGGAGTGTGACTGGGGAGGTGACAGTATGGACAGCGGTATCAGGAGTGTGACTGGGGAGGCGGCAGTATGGACAGCGGTATCAGGAGTGTGACTGGGGAGGTGACAGTATGGACAGCGGTATCAGGAATGTGACTGGGGAGGCGGCAGTATGGACAGCGGTATCAGGAGTGTGACTGGGGAGGTGACAGTATGGACAGCGGTATCAGGAGTGTGACTGGGGAGGCGGCAGTATGGACAGCGGTATCAGGAGTGTGACTGGGGAGGCGGCAGTAGGGACAGCGGTATCAGGAGTGTGACTGGGGAGGCGGCAGTACGGATAGCGGTATCAGGAGTGTGACTGGGGAGTGGGAGGCGGCAGTATGGACAGCGGTATCAGGAGTGTGACTGGGGAGTGGGAGGCGGCAGTATGGACAGCGGTATCAGGAGTGTGACTGGGGAGGCGGCAGTACGGATAGCGGTAGCAGGAGTGTGACTGGGGAGGCGGCAGTATGGACAGCGGTAGCAGGAGTGCGACTGGGGAGGCGACAGTATGGATAGCGGTATCAGGAGTGTGACTGGGGAGTGGGAGGCGGCAGTATGGATAGTGGTATCAGGAGTGTGACTGGGGAGGCGGCAGTATGGACAGCGGTATCAGGAGTGTGACTGGGGAGTGGGAGGCGACAGTATGGATAGCGGTATCAGGAGTGTGACTGGGGAGGCGGCAGTATGGACAGCGGTATCAGGAGTGTGACTGGGGAGTGGGAGGCGGCAGTATGGATAGTGGTATCAGGAGTGTGACTGGGGAGGCGGCAGTATGGATAGTGGTATCAGGAGTGTGACTGGGGAGGCGGCAGTATGGACAGCGGTATCAGGAGTGTGACTGGGGAGTGGGAGGCGACAGTATGGACAGCGGTATCAGGAGTGTGACTGGGGAGGCGGCAGTATGGACAGCGGTATCAGGAGTGTGACTGGGGAGTGGGAGGCGACAGTATGGGCAGCGGTATCAGGAGTGTGACTGGGGAGTGGGAGGCGGCAGTATGGATAGCGGTATCAGGAGTGTGACTGGGGAGGCGGCAGTATGGACAGCGGTATCAGGAGTGTGACTGGGGAGTGGGAGGCGACAGTATGGGCAGCGGTATCAGGAGTGTGACTGGGGAGGCGGCAGTATGGACAGCGGTATCAGGAGTGTGACTGGGGAGGCGGCAGTATGGACAGCGGTATCAGGAGTGTGACTGGGGAGTGGGAGGCGACAGTATGGACAGCGGTATCAGGAGTGTGACTGGGGAGGCGGCAGTATGGACAGCGGTATCAGGAGTGTGACTGGGGAGGTGACAGTATGGACAGCGGTATCAGGAGTGTGACTGGGGAGGCGGCAGTATGGACAGCGGTATCAGGAGTGTGACTGAGGAGTGGGAGGCGACAGTATGGACAGCGGTATCAGGAGTGTGACTGGGGAGGTGGCAGTAGGGACAGCGGTATCAGGAGTGTGACTGGGGAGTGGGAGGCGGCAGTATGGATAGCGGTATCAGGAGTGTGACTGGGGAGTGGGAGGCGGCAGTATGGACAGCGGTATCAGGAGTGTGACTGGGGAGGCGGCAGTATGGATAGCGGTATCAGGAGTGTGACTGGGGAGGTGACAGTATGGACAGCGGTATCAGGAGTGTGACTGGGGAGTGGGAGGCGACAGTATGGACAGCGGTATCAGGAGTGTGACTGGGGAGGCGGCAGTATGGACAGCGGTATCAGGAGTGTGACTGGGGAGTGGGAGGCGGCAGTATGGATAGTGGTATCAGGAGTGTGACTGGGGAGGCGGCAGTATGGACAGCGGTATCAGGAGTGTGACTGGGGAGTGGGAGGCGACAGTATGGACAGCGGTATCAGGAGTGTGACTGGGGAGGCGGCAGTATGGACAGCGGTATCAGGAGTGTGACTGGGGAGTGGGAGGCGACAGTATGGGCAGCGGTATCAGGAGTGTGACTGGGGAGTGGGAGGCGGCAGTATGGATAGCGGTATCAGGAGTGTGACTGGGGAGGCGGCAGTATGGACAGCGGTATCAGGAGTGTGACTGGGGAGTGGGAGGCGACAGTATGGACAGCGGTATCAGGAGTGTGACTGGGGAGGCGGCAGTATGGACAGCGGTATCAGGAGTGTGACTGGGGAGGCGGCAGTATGGACAGCGGTATCAGGAGTGTGACTGGGGAGTGGGAGGCGGCAGTATGGATAGCGGTATCAGGAGTGTGACTGGGGAGGCGGCAGTATGGACAGCGGTATCAGGAGTGTGACTGGGGAGTGGGAGGCGACAGTATGGACAGCGGTATCAGGAGTGTGACTGGGGAGGCGGCAGTATGGACAGCGGTATCAGGAGTGTGACTGGGGAGGCGGCAGTATGGACAGCGGTATCAGGAGTGTGACTGGGGAGGCGGCAGTATGGACAGCGGTATCAGGAGTGTGACTGGGGAGGCGGCAGTAGGGACAGCGGTAGCAGGAGTGTGACTGGGGAGACAGCAGTATGGACAGCGGTATCAGGAGTGTGACTGGGGAGTGGGAGGCGGCAGTATGGACAGCGGTATCAGGAGTGTGACTGGGGAGGCGGCAGTATGGACAGCGGTATCAGGAGTGTGACTGGGGAGGCGGCAGTATGGACAGCGGTAGCAGGAGTGTGACTGGGGAGACGGCAGTATGGATAGCGGTATCAGGAGTGTGACTGGGGAGGCGGCAGTAGGGACAGCGGTATCAGGAGTGTGACTGGGGAGTGGGAGGCGGCAGTAGGGACAGCGGGGCGGCGATGTCGTCGGTGACTACTGAACGACGTCTCAGTATATATCGCTGGGCTGGTGGCAGTGTCCGGCCCCAGTGCCGGATCTGACCCTCCCCGGGGACCACTCTGCCTGACCGACGGACCAGGGAACGGCTCAGGGCCGACTCAGTGGACCTGTGGACGGCGGCTGCCCGGCCTCAGTGCCGGATCTGACCCTCCCCGGGGACCACTCTGCCGGACCGACGGACCAGGGAACGGCTCAGGGCTGGCTCAGTGGACCTGTGGACGGCGGCTGCCCGGCCTCAGTGCCGGATCTGACCCTCCGCTGCTGTCCCGGGGACCACTCTGCCGGACCGACGGACCAGGGAACGGCTCAGGGCTGGCTCAGTGGACCTGTGGACGGCGGCTGCCCGGCCTCAGTGCCGGATCTGACCCTCCGCTGCTGTCCCGGGGACCACTCTGCCGGACCGACGGACCAGGGAACGGCTCAGGGCTGGCTCAGTGGACCTGTGGACGGCGGCTGCCCGGCCTCAGTGCCGGATCTGACCCTCCGCTGCTGTCCCGGGGACCACTCTGCCGGACCGACGGACCAGGGAACGGCTCAAGGCTGGCTCAGTGGACCTGTGGACGGCGGCTGCCCGGCCTCAGTGCCGGATCTGACCCTCCGCTGCTGTCCCGGGGACCACTCTGCCGGACCGACGGACCAGGGAACGGCTCAGGGCTGGCTCAGTGGACCTGTGGACGGCGGCTGCCCGGCCTCAGTGCCGGATCTGACCCTCCCCGGGGACCACTCTGCCGGACCGACGGACCAGGGAACGGCTCAGGGCTGGCTCAGTGGACCTGTGGACGGCGGCTGCCCGGCCTCAGTGCCGGATCTGACCCTCCGCTGCTGCCCCCGGGGACCACTCTGCCGGACCGCGCAGCGGCCACACCGATTGCCCGTACAATGGGAATACGGGCCGCTGTGTACGGTCCAGATTGGTTTCGGCTGTAGGGCATTACGGTGGGGATGTGTGTATGAGGGGAGGGGGAGAGAGGCCGGCCCGACCCAGTAACCAGCCTGTGGTGCAGACCACAGACTGCTTCAGGGCTGACCGGCGTGGCCCGCTATTCCATGGATGAAATAAATTAAAACCCCTTCATGGAATGTACCCTTCATTCCATAGATTGTATGGCGTCCACGTCAGTATATAATATCACGTATGAAGTACAACAGCATTAAAACATACAACGAATGGACCCTTAATTCCATAGATTGTATGGTTTCCACGTCAGTATATAATATCACGTATGAAGTACAACAGCATTAAAACATACAACGAATGGACCCTTAATTCCATAGATTGTATGGTTTCCACGTCAGTATATATCACGTATGAAGTACAACAGCATTAAAACATACAACGAATGGACCCTTAATTCCATAGATTGTATGGTTTCCACGTCAGTATATAATATCACGTATGAAGTACAACAGCATTAAAATATACAACGAATGGACCCTTAATTCCATAGATTGTATGGTTTCCACGTCAGTATATAATATCACGTATGAAGTACAACAGCATTAAAACATACAACGAATGGACCCTTAATTCCATAGATTGTATGGCGTCCACGTCAGTATATATCACGTATGAAGTACAACAGCATTAAAACATACAGCGAATGGACCCTTAATTCCATAGATTGTATGGCGTCCACGTCAGTATATATCACGTATGAAGTACAACAGCATTAAAACATACAACGAATGGACCCTTAATTCCATAGATTGTATGGTTTCCACGTCAGTATATATCACGTATGAAGTACAACAGCATTAAAACATACAACGAATGGACCCTTAATTCCATAGATTGTATGGTTTCCACGTCAGTATATAATATCTCGTATGAAGTACAACAGCATTAAAACATACAACGAATGGACCCTTAATTCCATAGATTGTATGGCGTCCACGTCAGTATATATCACGTATGAAGTACAACAGCATTAAAACATACAACGAATGGACCCTTAATTCCATAGATTGTATGGTTTCCACGTCAGTATATAATATCACGTATGAAGTACGACAGCATTAAAACATACAACGAATGGACCCTTAATTCCATAGATTGTATGGTTTCCACGTCAGTATATAATATCACGTATGAAGTACAACAGCATTAAAACATACAACGAATGGACCCTTAATTCCATAGATTGTATGGTTTCCACGTCAGTATATAATATCACGTATGAAGTACAACAGCATTAAAACATACAACGAATGGACCCTTAATTCCATAGATTGTATGGTTTCCACGTCAGTATATAATATCACGTATGAAGTACAACAGCATTAAAACATACAACGAATGGACCCTTAATTCCATAGATTGTATGGTTTCCACGTCAGTATATAATATCACGTATGAAGTACAACAGCATTAAAACATACAACGAATGGACCCTTAATTCCATAGATTGTATGGTTTCCACGTCAGTATATATCACGTATGAAGTACAACAGCATTAAAACATACAACGAATGGACCCTTAATTCCATAGATTGTGTGGCGTCCACGTCAGTATATATCACGTATGAAGTACAACAGCATTAAAACATACAACGAATGGACCCTTAATTCCATAGATTGTATGGTTTCCACGTCAGTATATATCACGTATGAAGTACAACAGCATTAAAACATACAACGAATGGACCCTTAATTCCATAGATTGTATGGTTTCCACGTCAGTATATATCACGTATGAAGTACAACAGCATTAAAACATACAACGAATGGACCCTTAATTCCATAGATTGTATGGTTTCCACGTCAGTATATAATATCACGTATGAAGTACAGCAGCATTAAAACATACAATGAAGTAAATAACCAGTGTCACCCACGCTGACACGGCTGCTGGTCCGCCTCGGCAGCGTCCGCGGCGACCGCCGGGGGGGGGGGGGCATGGTCCTCCCGCGTCCTCCCCTGTCCTCCCCGCCCTTCCTCCATGACATTTGCCAATATAGAATGTAGGTTTTTGCCTAGCTTCCTAATGATAAACATTGATTGGAGACGGGAGCGCCGGCTGCCGGGGAGTCGCCTGCCGCCGCCGTACTGAATTCCTGGAAATGATGTCACGAATCCTGGCTAGGAAAATCAGCATATATACCGTATTGGTGTCGCGACATCCGGATTACGTTCCGTCAGTGACGAGTGCATGCGTGCCAGTCCGCTGGCGCAATAAGACCAGGCTCAAATAAGCTCACTGAACTGCGCAGCTTTTGACCCCGCCCGCAGCTGGACTTTTTTATTTTACGACATATGTCCAAAGAATGTTTATCATCAAGGGCGTCGCCGTAGCGGGGACGGGGGGATACCGTACCCCCCCCCCCCCCCCCCCCAGTTTTGGAGACAAATCCATATTTTGTTCGAAAATATTGCAGGTTTCAATATCATAAAAGCATTTCGAAAAGTACAAAATGGAAGGGATCGTTGACATGAATTTAAATCAAATTTCGGTAGCAGAAAACGGGCATATTATTGCGTTAATGTGCCCTATTTGTTGTTTAGGCACCTTTGTGTTTGCACTTTGTCGACACACCGGCAGATAGTTTTACGACATGAACGTTTTTGTGTGCAGGTTTTCAGTCACTTCGACCGAATATCTGCAAAGAAATAGGCTTCTGAAAACCATGGCTACGGTCGGCGGGCCGCTCGTACGTATATTTTCCCCCTAGTTGACGGAAGACCTCGCTCCGCTCGGTAATCAAACTGTTTATGCCGGGTCCTGACCTAGGAAATATATCCATTCTTTGGACTAAATTTATCAAATACAATATGCAAGCCATTTCGTTGAAGTTCTGCCCAAATGCGTTCAAAGTTTGCAAGCCGATGTAGTTTTCTAATAACTACTTCATCCATTACTCCAAGTACATGAGCTACTTCATCCGCATTCGTTTCGGCCAGCCGTCCACAAACGATTACACCGCACAACGAGCCAGTGGTAGTCACCGGTTCCGGGGCGATCCGTCCTCCTGGTACAGTTACTGGCAGCCCGGGTCGGCCAGCCGTCCACAAACGACTGCCCCGCACAACGAGCCAGTGGTAGTCACCGGTTCCGGGGCGATCCGTCCTCCTGGTACAGTTACTGGCAGCCCGGGTCGGCCAGCCGTCCACAAACGATTACACCGCACAACGAGCCAGTGGTAGTCACCGGTTCCGGGGCGATCCGTCCTCCTGGTACAGTTACTGGCAGCCCGGGTCGGCCAGCCGTCCACAAACGATTACACCGCACAACGAGCCAGTGGTAGTCACCGGTTCCGGGGCGATCCGTCCTCCTGGTACAGTTACTGGCAGCCCGGGTCGGCCAGCCGTCCACAAACGATTACACCGCACAACGAGCCAGTGGTAGTCACCGGTTCCGGGGCGATCCGTCCTCCTGGTACAGTTACTGGCAGCCCGGGTCGGCCAGCCGTCCACAAACGACTGCCCCGCACAACGAGCCAGTGGTAGTCACCGGTTCCGGGGCGATCCGTCCTCCTGGTACAGTTACTGGCAGCCCGGGTCGGCCAGCATGCAGATCAGTGAGATGCGCTGAGCTTGTGAAGAAGATAGCACAAAAACACGCATGTGACGTTGCCTTGTATCGCACCAC
The DNA here is from genome assembly GCA_036785665.1 of Chirona hameri. Taxonomy (NCBI): domain Eukaryota; kingdom Metazoa; phylum Arthropoda; class Thecostraca; order Balanomorpha; family Balanidae; genus Chirona; species Chirona hameri. Next base: position 3,974 of record JAXIVJ010007374.1, on the reverse strand, counting down.
CAACCTCCTAAATATATAGCAAACCCCTGACCCTGACCCCCATGACCACCGAGCCAGTGTCTCCCGAAAGTAAAAAGCCAGCCCAGTGGCAGCCGGGTTGGCAGCCGGGTGGCGCTAATATAAGTTCTGATATTCACGGCATATTAAGAATCATTAAAATTGCAGTCTATTGTGATCATGTCAAGATTTGCCTACGATAGTGCAACCCTACATTCCCACTAGCATGCCAAATTTCGCGGTTTTGACTGCAAGGTGCGCGGAGTTATTAAGCAATCGGATGACATCCGAACGAACAGACGGACAGGTGGCTGCAGTGTTGGATTTTTTGTTTCATGACCTGGCCCGGAGAGCAAAAAGCCATAGGTGGAGAGTAAAATTGTATTGTTTGAAAATTAAGACCATTAAGATTATTAAGATTTAATATATTTCATCTCACCCCCAGCGAGCCTTTCGCCCACTTACAGGAGGCGCTCCTTCTGCTCCTTGCTTTGGGATTAGGTTTACGAGGCCTTTCCCAAAGGCCACACCGGGTCGGATGAGACACCAACGCGGGTGACTAGGTGGGAGTCGAACCCACAGTTGGTGCGGTATCTGCTCCGAAGTCTACAGTGCTGTCCACTGGACCACCCCGGCCCACTGGCGGATCCAGAGGGTGGCATCAGGGGCAAATGCCCCCCCCCCCCCGCAGAAATCGAGGGGGAGGGGCAATCAATACAAGTCCCTCCCCCCCCCCCCCCCGCGCGTTCCCAATTTATCGTAAAATCGTAAAAATTGTCTTTTCAACAGTCAAAATCCAGCTATGCACAGTAAAAAAGCGAACAATGTCGCGCCGCTTCTCGGCATGACACAACTTTCGCAGCTTCTCGGCAGGACACAACTTTCACTTCTCGGCATGCTTCTCGGCAGGACACAACTTTCACTTCTCGGCATGCTTCTCGGCATGACACAACTTTCACTTCTCGGCATGCTTCTCGGCATGACACAACTTTCACTTCTCGGCATGCTTCTCGGCATGACACAACTTTCACTTCTCGGCATGCTTCTCGGCATGACACAACTTTCACTTCTCGGCATGCTTCTCGGCATGACACAACTTTCACTTCTCGGCATGCTTCTCGGCATGACACAACTTTCGCTTCTCGGCATGCTTCTCGGCATGACACAACTTTCGCTTCTCGGCATGCTTCTCGGCATGACACAACTTTCGCTTCTCGGCATGCTTCTCGGCATGACACAACTTTCACTTCTCGGCATGCTTCTCGGCATGACACAACTTTCGCTTCTCGGCATGCTTCTCGGCATGACACAACTTTCGCTTCTCGGCATGCTTCTCGGCATGACACAACTTTCACTTCTCGGCATGCTTCTCGGCATGACACAACTTTCACTTATCGGCATGCTTCTCGGCATGACACAACTTTCACTTCTCGGCATGCTTCTCGGCATGACACAACTTTCGCTTCTCGGCATGCTTCTCGGCATGACACAACTTTCGCTTCTCGGCATGCTTCTCGGCATGACACAACTTTCGCTTCTCGGCATGCTTCTCGGCATGACACAACTTTCACTTCTCGGCATGCTTCTCGGCATGACACAACTTTCACTTCTCGGCATGCTTCTCGGCATGACACAACTTTCACTTCTCGGCATGCTTCTCGGCATGACACAACTTTCACTTCTCGGCATGCTTCTCGGCATGACACAACTTTCACTTCTCGGCATGCTTCTCGGCATGACACAACTTTCACTTCTCGGCATGCTTCTCGGCATGACACAACTTTCGCTTCTCGGCATGCTTCTCGGCATGACACAACTTTCGCTTCTCGGCATGCTTCTCGGCATGACACAACTTTCGCAATTGCTTATACAAATTTGGAAAATGGGAAAATGGATTCCTTCAAGTGCCTGGCAGAGGCTCTCCTTGGCGGTAATTGCTGGCACTGGTGGATCCAGGGGGGCATCAGGGGCAAATGCCCCCCCCCCCCCAGGAATCTGAGAGGGGCATTCAATACAAGTATGCCTCCGCGCGTGCCCTGCACTGAACGTGAAAACAATGATCTTAGAAGAACACTTCATGAAAACGGATTTTTTTTCTTCTCTCGAGTGATTGAATTTGAAGTTTGTATGTATCCTTTTCTTTCAATGATAGACAAAACAGCGCACCTGATGCAATTCAAGCAGCCCCGGTGACACTTAACCCGCGCCCCGCTGGGGGGGGGGGGGGCAGAATCTTCCCCCACCTTCCAAATGTTCTCAATAACTTTAAAACTATTACAGATATCAACGTCAAACTTTCAGTACCTTATGCTGCATCAATTCGACGTCTTTTCACCAAATTCCAACGAAATGGATGTAGTATTTTTTTTGGAGATAATGACGTTTTAATGATGCCATGTCATGCCATTTTTGATGGAAAAACGATAAATGTTTGAACAATCGTAGACAATAGTTTTGAAGCAAATTGCAAAAACAAAACGTCAAAAGATAGGAAATTACATTCTCTTAAACACGGCCATCTCGGATTCTCAAAATTTTGTGTTTTTGACCCCCCCCAAAAAAAAAAATGATAATAATAACAATAATAATAATAATCGGGAAAAACAAAATCATTTTTCTGTGAATTTGAAAACTGAATTTCTTAAGCTCGAATACCAAAATAAGGTGACAGGCCCAAATCGGCGGAGGGAAAAAGTGGGGTACCTTTTTGCCACAAAAATATGCCCCACACACACACACACACACACACACACACACACACACACACACACACACACACACACACACACACACACACACACACACACACACACACACACACACACACACACACACACACACACACACACACACACACACACACACACACACACACACACACACACACACACACACACACACACACACACACACACACACACACACACACACACACACACACACACACACACACACACACACACACACACACACACACACACACACACACACACACACACACACACACACACACACACACACACACACACACACACACACACACACACACACACACACACACACACACACACACACACACACACACACACACACACACACACACACACACACACACACACACACACACACACACACACACACACACACACACACACACACACACACACACACACACACACACACACACACACACACACACACACACACACACACACACACACACACACACACACACACACACACACACACACACACACACACACACACACACACACACACACACACACACACACACACACACACACACACACACACACACACACACACACACACACACACACACACACACACACACACACACACACACACACACACACACACACACACACACACACACACACACACACACACACACACACACACACACACACACACACACACACACACACACACACACACACACACACACACACACACACACACACACACACACACACACACACACACACACACACACACACACACACACACACACACACACACACACACACACACACACACACACACACACACACACACACACACACACACACACACACACACACACACACACACACACACACACACACACACACACACACACACACACACACACACACACACACACACACACACACACACACACACACACACACACACACACACACACACACACACACACACACACACACACACACACACACACACACACACACACACACACACACACACACACACACACACACACACACACACACACACACACACACACACACACACACACACACACACACACACACACACACACACACACACACACACACACACACACACACACACACACACACACACAACACACACACAACACACACACAACACACACACAACACACACACACACACACACACAACACACACACAACACACACACAACACACA
>JAXIVJ010007373.1:0-61096 GCA_036785665.1 Chirona hameri | reverse complement strand
CGTCCGTCGAACGGTTTTCGAGTTATAGCCTCAGGCATCTATTTAATGTCGCCCAAAGCTTTAATTTTCTTCGGGCGATATCTCCCATATACATAATTCGAATTATATAAACCACAGATAAGCGGAGACCTGATTTGACACGAAATTTTCGGCCTCTTATTTTAGAGCCGAAATTTGAAACGGAGCTGTTAAAGGAAATAGTTCACCTTGGAAAATGTTTCCCAAACACGATGATTATATTTTTAATACAATTAATCTTTATATGGTCAAAAATTGCCTTATATCGCGCCGATTCAGGACAGAAGGCCGTAAATTATTATTGTTTATCAAAACTACAAAAAAAAGGACACTTTTCGGTCAGCCTAGTCTTAACCCTCGCCCTACGGGAGCCTTTTCCACCTTCGCCCTACGCGGGGGGGGGGCTGTCAGCCCCCCCCCCCCCGTTAACTTCCAAACCAAGCAACTTAGAGCAATGCGGTAAGAACCAGCATGTTGCCCCGGCCCAGTCCCAGACCATAAGTCACCGGCAAAACGACCATGATGCTCTCTGAATTCATTTTCTGCGACAAATGGCACGTAGGAAGCCTTCATTTCCCGAAAACCCCAGACCCCGCAGTGCTTCCGACAAGCAAAAACCTCCAATGTGCTACATGAATGCATCATTTTCCCCAATTGTAAAAAAAAAAATGTGTGTTTATTTTGCACCTGTCAGTGGAGAGCCGGCCGCCGCCGATGACCCAGAGAGCCGGGTCGGGGGGCAGTGATGTGTGGAGCTGCAGCTGCTGACCTTGGCACCGGTCCACCGGCAGGCCCGACGGCGGCGGCGACCCACAGACCCCCAGGTCCACAGTGGTGACACCACGGAGGTCTGGGTCCATGGCGTTTGCCGGCGACGGCAATGTTGGCGTGACGTCGTGGCCCGGCACGGCCACAGGCTGCGAGGTGAACGCCGGGCTGACATGCCGGCCTCACACAGAGGAAGACTGAGGCAACAGCAGTCCTCCGCCTGTGCCGCCCGTCAGAGCGGGCCTAGCCGCGCACTTCTGACCACTCCCGGGGAACATCGGGAAGGGGGGGGGGGCGGCACTGAAGCTCTGTCCCCAACAACAGGGGAGGGCGGCACTGCAGCTGTCCCCAACAACAGGGCAGGGGGTGGCACTGCAGCTCTGTCCCCAACAACAGGGCAGGGGGCGGCACTGCAGCTCTGTCCCCAGCAACAGGGCAGGGGGCGTCACTGCACCTATGTCCCCAACAACAGGGCAGGGGCGTCACTGTAGCTCTGTCCCCAACAACAGGGCAGGGGGCGGCACTGCAGCTATGTCCCCAACAACAGGGGAGGGCGTCACTGCATCTCTGCCCCCAACAATAGGGCAGGGGGCGTCACTGCAGCTCTGTCCCCAACAACAGGGCAGGGGGCGGCACTGCAGTTCTGTCCCCAACAACAGGGCAGGGGGCGGCTCTGCAGCTCTGTCCCCAACAACAGGGCAGTGGGCGGCACTGCAGCTCTGTCTCCAACAACAGGGGAGGGGCGTCACTGTAGCTCTGTCTCCAACAACAGGGCAGTGGGCGGCACTGCAGCTCTGTCCCCAACAACAGGGCAGGGGGCGGCACTGCAGCTCTGTCCCCAACAACAGGGCAGGGGGCGGCACTGCAGCTCTGTCCCCAACAACAGGGCAGGGGGCGGCACTGCAGCTCTGTCCCCAACAACAGGGCAGGGGGCGGCACTGCAGCTCTGTCTCCAACAACAGGGGAGGGCGTCACTGTAGCTCTGTCTCCAACAACAGGGCAGGGGCGGCACTGCAGCTCTGTCCCCAACAACAGGGCAGTGGGTGGCACTGCAGCTGTCCCCAGCAGGGCAGTACCCCGCCTTGATAATCGTGCCCAACGATAATGGATAATATGCATTATCGTCGGGCGCGAGTATTGCACATTGCATTAGTACCTCTAAAGACAAAGTATCTTAATCCGTCATCCGACTGGAGCTATATTGCATCCGACTGGAGCAGCTTCTTACCAGAGGTACCTCCAGCTACCTCTATAAAGACAAAGTATCTTACTCCGTCATCCGACTGGAGCAGCCTCTTACCAGAGGTACCTCCAGCTACCTCTAAAGACAAAGTATCTTAATCCGTCATCCGACTGGAGCTATATTGCATCCGACTGGAGCAGTCTCTTACCAGAGGTACCTCCAGCTACCTCTATAAAGACAAAGTATCTTACTCCGTCATCGGACTGGAGCAGCCTCTTACCAGAGGTACCTCCAGCTACCTCTAAAGACAAAGTATCTTAATCCGTCATCCGACTGGAGCTATATTGCATCCGACTGGAGCAGCCTCTTACCAGAGGTACCTCCAGCTACCTCTATAAAGACAAAGTATCTTACTCCGTCATCCGACTGGAGCAGCCTCTTACCAGAGGTACCTCCAGCTACCTCTAAAGACAAAGTATCTTAATCCGTCATCCGACTGGAGCTATATTGCATCCGACTGGAGCAGCCTCTTACCAGAGGTACCTCCAGCTACCTCTATAAAGACAAAGTATCTTAATCCGTCATCCGACTGGAGCAGCCTCTTTCGAAGCTTTTTGCTAAGTAAAGATACCGCAACAAACAAGATATTTTTCGATATTCCTCGTTCTATCGCAGTCTTAAAGGGAATAGTTCACCTTTAACCCGCGCCCCGCTGGGGGGGGGGGGTAAATTCTACCCCCCCCCCCCCCCCTCACGAATATTTTGAATTACTAAAAAAACGGAGAGGTGTTGACACTAAACTTTCAGTATTCCTCCCCCCCCCCCCCCGATCAATTATACACCCGTCTGTACAAGTAAAATTTACTAGACCCAAAAACTTCTGAGAAAATGAGGTTTTCATGACGTCGAGTCAGGCCATTTTTGACCAAAAAGCGATAAATGTTCGACGAATCGTACAGAATCGAGTTGTTAAGCAAATTGCCAAATAAAAACAGTCAAAAGAAAGGAAATAGTAAAGAAAGGAATATAAAGGAAATCTTCAAAATGGCTATCTCGGATTTGTGAAATTTTGAGTTTTTACCCCAATTTTTATTCTTCATAAAACAGATTGTTTTCGGAAAAACTCCAACAAAATCAACATTTTCAAAGACATTTAAACAACAACGGAATACATATTGTAGAACCAAGTATGGACGATACCCAAACCAAATTTCAAAGCGATATCTTTATTTTTGACTGACTTGTGGCTCCCGAAGTATGAGTAACTTATGACGTTATTTAAAGTTTCATTGTTTTGCTTGTAGTGGCCCCACACAGACAAATAACTACTGTACTACTGTAGTTATATACTACTGCCACTACTGTATTTCTGAGACAAAACTGGTCTAGAAAAATGCCTTTTTGTTTAGATTAATCAATTTCAAATTTTGACCTTATAAGACCTGACCTTGACCTTAACCCGCGCACTGCAGGGCCTTTGCGCCGAACACGAACTGCAGGGGGTTGATTTCCGCCCCCCCCCCCCCCCTGAGATCTCGAAAACCACGCTACGTAGCGAGAAGCGGAAAAAGGCATTTGATAGCTTGATACATGTTCTATCGAAAGTATTACAGTGTTATTTTATGTCAGGTCAAAATTGAGGTCACCAGAGGTCACCAAAGGTCAAATTTTCCAGTTTTTCCTGTTTAAGGACATCGCTCCAGAAATTCCCATATATCTCAGAAACAATGCTAGTTAGAAACAAACGGGAAAAAGCAAACGCCAGCCAGTGAAATTTGCAATCGCTGAGATGTCCTCAGATTTGATCTTAGGTCAATATTTAAGGCTCCAGAGGTCAAAAAGGAAAAAAAATCATTTTGTTTTGCTAAATCGTTTTTTTCTATTAACTTTTTACTTAATAGAGATAACGGAAAACTGTTTATGCCATTGTGTTTATCTTGTCAAGGCGCTTTGAATTATATACATGGTGACCTTGTTAGGTCAACTTAACAATTTGACCTCAGGTCAAGGTCAAGTGGTGACCCAAGTAGGGCATGTTGCATGTGGGAAGACGTATCTCGACGAGACAAACACATTGATGTCTGTTTTACTTCTCTATCTTAATTATGTCGGGAGTTATTGACAAAAAAAGGTGATGGTGACCTCGCATGACCTCAAATGACCCAATAGGGGTCACTTAACAAAAAATTACACTTGGATCATCAAGAATATCCTATGATAACATGATCCAGAAGTCATTGGACTAATATCATGCATATCCTTGAAATAGGAAGCATTTGTATATTTCTCCATTGACTTAGTATGGGAGGTTACGAAATTGACCTGACCTTAGGTCACCGATATTAAAATTCCGAGATCAACGAATTGTAAATACTTATGCCCTCATGACATCCTGTAAGTTTTAAACTCATCGGTGAAAAACTCTGGCTTTGGCACAACTGCAAACATTTTTGGAGGTGGGGTCACTTGACCTGGTCTGGTGACCTGACCCGAGATGACCCGAGGATACTATTTTTTCAATGTGTGAGAAATTGATGTCCTAACAGGTGGGCCAAAACCCGGCGGCGCGCAGCGCCGCCGTTTTTCGCTATCTTTGAAAAACCTGAGGGGGGGGGGGCGGAAATCAATCCCCCTGCAGTGCGCGGGTTAACTTCACGTAAGGGTCATCATATGGGGTCAGGTTGTGAAAATGGTTACTTCTATCCAATTATACGGGTAAAATAACATATTAAACATGTGTCGCATGACTTTCGTAGACATCTTGTCAATAGCGACCTTTGGTGACCAGAGGCCATTCTTATAAAAAAAAATTGAGCCGTGGCCCGATTTTTTTAAAAATAAGAATGGCCTCAGGACTGGAATTTGCTATGTTTGGGCAGTGTGTAAAATACCTGCATATTATTTGGCTTTGCTGCTGCATTTCCGAGGCGCTGTTCGACGCTAAACATCTCCCGCGCCGGGTCCTGAGGACATTCTTTTTAAAAAAATCGAGCCACGGCTCGACTTTTTTTACAGAATGGCCTCTGAGGCCATTCCTATAAAAAAAAAATCGAGCTGTGGCTCGATTTTTCTCTTAAAGGGAAATAATGACCTTTTGATTTTGTTAGCAACAATTTCTTAGGCTACCGTTATGGTTCTAAAATTATTTTATTTAAATTTAAGAATTAAATAAAATTATTCCCAAATTCAAAGTTGTAAGTTTGGTAAAAATACAAAACAAGTACCTTGAGTACTTCATGAAGGTCATTGACAAATTCGTCCTTCCCTACCATTGTTTACATCGAGTGCGGCATTTTTGGAGGCTCTGTGACGTTTCCGATCAAACTGAGCGCTGCTCGGACACACGCTAGTAGCGCTAGTAGCGCTTTCGTTCTCCATGGCAACCAGGCGTCAGCCAATCAAAAGCCAGAAAGGGAATACGTCCTGGCTTTTCATTGGCTCACGCCTGGTTGCCATGGAGAACGAAAGCGCTACTAGCGTGCGTTCGAGCAGCGCTCTGATCCGTGAAGCAATCCGTGAAGCATCCGTGATGCATGACTGACTATCAGTATAAGTCATGAATAACAACAACATGCAAACTATACAAACTCGAATAAAATAAGGGCGGAATGAATTGAACCCAGGCAAGCTAGTATTCGCAAAGCACTCGGCACTGCGCCACAATAGCAAAAGGTGAGGGAAATGCATATTGGATACAATATTATTACGTCACAAGTTTCTGAAGTGTCAACTACTATGAAATACAGTGATAAAATACCTTTAATAATGATTAACAAGAAAATTCAAACTTAAAAACAATAATTTTAATAAGTCTTTAATTAGCTTTCAACTCAAAATCAGATATATTTTGCATTGCAATGCCACACAAGAATGGCACCAGTGACGTCATTAACAAAGCCTGCTACGGGACTTGGGTATACTAATCAGGAACAACTCGCCACAATTTAAGTGCGCCGAGAAGCATGACAATCAGTGGCGCACGCAGGATTCCATTTCGGGGGGGGGGGGGTCAGAGCCCTAAAAGCGGGCCCCCTTGTGAGCGGGCCCCACCCGTTTTGAGAAAACTTCGCGGATTTCGGTCACTTGTTTTTGAGCGGGCCCCCTACAGCATGGGACCTGAGACATTATACTTTCTTGTCAATGTCGTGTAAGGTGACTGCGTGTGCTACTGATGTGCGAATTTTAGGTGCGTGTGCTACTGATGTGCGGTACAACTGTCGAGAGTAAATTTGACGAAATGAGGTAAATGACAACAACAAAAATTATATTTTACATGTTAGGCAGGTTAGGCAGGTAACTGACAACAACAATTATATTTTACAGGTTAGGCAGGTTAGGCAGTCCGATCCCCGGTAGTTATGTCATCATCATCATCGTTGGGGTTTTAGTGCGCCTCGACTACGTCATTCGCGCCCACCATCATGTTGCCACAGGTTGCCATAAACCATTTCCTGAAGCAACAATGGATAATGTAAAAAATACGTATCAATATCAAATACGCCCGTATCAAGAATGTGCAAGGATCGGGCCCTGTTGGGACCGGGCCTTCGTTTTGACCGGGCCCTATATCACGTCTTTCCCAGCACCGGGCCCCTGCCTCGATCGGGCCTGACCAAGACCGGCCCCTACCAGAAACGGGCCCGCATCAAGAATATGCAAGGACCGGGCCCTGTTGTGACCGGGCCCATATCACGCCTTTGTCAGCACCGGGCCCTTGCCTCGATCGGGCCTGACCAAGACCGGGCCCCTACCAAAAACGGGCCCGTATCAAGAATATGCAAGGACCGGGCCCTGTTATGACCGGGCCCTCGTCCTGACCGGGCCCCATGCCACGCCTTTGCCAGCACCGGCCCCTACCAGAAACGGGCCCGTATCAAGAATATGCAAGGACCGGGCCCTGTTGTGACCGGGCCCCATATCACGCCTTTGCCAGCACCGGACCCCTGCCTCGATCAGGCCTGACCAAGACCGGGCCCCTACCAGAAACGGGCCCGTATCAAGAATATGCGAGGACCGGGCCCTGTTGTGACCGGGCTCCATGCCACGCCTTTGCCAGCACCGGGCCCCTGTCTCGATCGGGCCTGACCAAGACCGGGCCCGCATCAATAATGTTGAAGTACCGGGCTCTCGTTCTGACCGGGTCCCATATCACGCCTTTGCCAGCACCGGGCCCCTGCCACGATCAGGCTTGACCAAGACCGGGCCCCTGCTTCGATCAGGCCTGACCAAGACCGGGCCCCTACCAGAAACGGGCCCGTGTCAAGAATATGCGAGGACCGGGCCCTGTTGTGACCGGGCCCCATCATCCCATGCCACGCCTTTGCCAGCACCGGGCCCCTACCTCGATCGGGCCTGACCAAGACCGGGCCCCTACCAGAAACGGGCCCCTCAGAAATACGGGCCCCTCAGAAATTTCGGGGGGGTCAGCTGACCCCTTTGACCCCCCCCCCCCCCCCCCCTGCGTGCGCCACTGATGACAATGACTTTGTAAACAAATCGCCGACGCTAAATAGGTCGCCGTCGATGTGCATCGATGAGCTTCCGATTTAATTGCCAGTTTTGTGTTATTGTTTGTTAGTTTTTTGGAGAAAAAAATATTATTTTTCATGATAATATAAAGCATAGTGTTATATACAGCCGCAAACAAATTATACAATACTCCTAATGTTGAAAACAAATTAATCGATTTTCAAAAATTGAGGGTCGCAACCACTAACTATGCCGCCGTTGATGTGCATCGATGAGCTTCCGATTTTATTGCCTCTTTTTCCAATCGCTGTTAGTTTTAGAAGATCGCCGGGCATATAATCACAACAAGCAGAACGCACAATATATTTTCCACTCCATTGCGTAAAAAAAAACAATACGGGAAAAGCCCGCAGTTTGATGAGGACCAAAAGTACTTGCAAGTACCGGTCGTTAAAAGTGTGGAACGCTTATCAACTTTAACTTGAAATATCTTTCGGTAGGAAAGTTTTCATGCAAAATGTGATGAATTTACAATATATTTTGGTCTCGTCTGGCGATTTCAAGTGCTAACTCCATTTTTGTGGAAAAAGGTCATTATTTCCCTTTAAAGGGAATAGGTCACCTTGAAAGTTGTCTTGAAGTTCAACCATTAGGTGCATCTTGAGCTCAAAACTATGAATATGACTTCGGTTTGGACAACTGATGGATATATGTGGAGAAAGAAGTAAGTTTCTCTTTCTATTTCACGAGAAATCGTACGACAGCAGCTGACGTTCTGGCTCCGCCCCGCTCCGCCTGACGCCAAGTACAGTCTCTGACAAGGGGCCACCGCGCCGCCCGGGCGGCTGAGCGGATATTAACGAGGCGTCGTGACCAGACTACGTGCCAGAGAGTGTACCTGCCTCCGGCGGCGCGGCGGCGAGCGTTCATTCCCCGATCGTGGCCCGGAACAGCGGGATTGAAATCGGGCCACTAGTCCTGTGTCGAAATTACTTAACGTAGAGAGGTAATTCTTTCACCACAAACCATTTTTAGATCTGCTCTACAAATCTGCTATCTCAGTCCAAAACTCCATGTTAAAGGTGAACTATTCCCTTTAAAGAATGTCCTCAGGACCCGGCGCGGGAGATGTTTAGCGTCGGAACAGCGCCTCGGAAATGCAGCAGCAAAGCCAAATAATATGCAGGTATTTTACACACTGCCCAAAAATAAAAGATTACAGTCCTGAGGCCATTCTTATATATATATATATATAAAATCGAGCCAGCACTCGATTTGGTTTTATATAAGAATGACCTCTGACCTTGACCCTTTGCTCAAAATTTCACTTTCGGTAATGTGGTATATGTATTATACCTTTGAGAGCTATTGTGCGATAATAGTCGTAAAATAAGGCTTTGAATGGAAAGTATGGTCCATCAACTTAAATAACTCGATTTTGACCTTTGACCTGATCGTGACCTGACATGTGACCTTATTTTAAGAATTTCGGGTATGCGTTAGATTCGTCTCATTGAGAGCTTTCGATCGCCGCCTTGCACGTCTCGCTGCAGTCATTGGTTCGGAATATTGGACATTGGTTCGGAAACTCCTAGTTGCCTACATTATGGAGGAGGATTTACATTATGGAGGATTGTCATATTGGAGGATTACATTATGGAGGCAAAATGCATCCGGTTGACAAAATTTATACCACCTTTGCCGTCTGTTGAGCAAGTCTACATAATTTGTACTCGTTAAGCGTCATTTCGTGCCTCTGTAATCCGGTCCCGTGCGATTCTTCACGCTCAACACTGCTCATTAAAGGGATATTGCCACTTCGCGGGCCAATATGGAATTTTTGGTGTGTATCGGTAGATTAAGCGTGTCCGATTTCACCTGCAAAATTTGGTTCCCGAAACTCCCCCTCCCCTCTTAGATAAAAACCAATACATTCGTACCGCTCATGATTGGCACACATTCACAGGCTCATGTTTTGAGTTATCCTGAATTTCTGCAACCACTGGAAATTTTTGCCGGACTACGGAAATTTTGACATTGTGAAATGTATTCACTTCATATATGCATCAATAAATTGCTCCATAAAACTATGACGTGTAATAAAAGTTGAAAAATGAATACTGCATATCATTAGAAGATTTTTCGGAGATTCTGAAACAATTCAGACTTATCCCAATATCTTCAATTCGGTTGAGATACTGGCTGCCAAACTTAAGGTTTTCCGATCGCCCAGATACCAAAAAATGTCGCAACCACGTCATACTTTGGGCCCACACCAGTTCTTGGACCGCTCAAAACCAGCAGCAAACATGGCTTATTATGCTTCGAAGCGTTCTTAATAAAAATGTGTTGGTTTCAAGAGAATGCTTGACAACTCACAATTTGCCATTCTGGCCACATCTGGGACGGAGTTAGACATGGCGCGGTGGTGCCCCTGGTACGCCGGCGCGGTCGTGACGTGGCACTGGTACGCCGGCGCGGTCGTGACGTGGCACTGGTACGCCGGCGCGGTCGTGACGTGGCACTGGTACGCCGGCGTGGTCGTGACGTGGCACTGGTACGCCGGCGTGGTCGTGGCCCTGGTACGTCGGCGTGGTCGTGGCACTGGTACGCCGGCGACGTCGTGGCCCTGGTACGCCGGCGTGGTCGTGGCCAGCCTTGGGATTTGGGCTATTTTCTGGACTTTTTGGGTCCAAATAATTTTGCTCTCTTCATATTTGTTCAGGAAATTTGCTCTCTTTTCGCCTGTTCTTACTGCCATTGTAGTTAAAATATAACTCAATTTTCCTCAGAAGGATTTATTATCAATTACAAATCAGGATTTTTTAACTTTCCAAATAAAATAATTAAAACAAAAATGAAAATCTTAACTTGCCTGACAATATAATTTTACTCTCCACCTATGGATTTTTACTCTCCGGGACCAGGTGATGAAATTAAAAATCCAACACTGGACTCGTGGCCCTGGTACGCCGGCGCGGTCGTGACGTGACCCTGGTACACCGGCGTCGTCGTGGCACTGGTACGCCGGCGCGGTCGTGACCCTGGTACGCCGGCGCGGTCGTGGCACTGGTACGCCGGCGCGGTCGTGACCCTGGTACGCCGGCGCGGTCGTGACCCTGGTACGCCGGCGCGGTCGTGACCCTGGTACGCCGGCGCGGTCGTGGCACTGGTACGCCGGCGCGGTCGTGACCCTGGTACGCCGGCGCGGTCGTGGCACTGGTACGCCGACTCGGTCGTGACCCTGGTACGCCGGCGCGGTCGTGGCACTGGTACGCCGGCGCGGACGTGACCCTGGTACGCCGGCGCGGTGGTGTCCCTGGTACACCGGCGCCGTCGTGACGTGGCCCTGGTACACCGGCGCGGACGTGACCCTGGTACGCCGGCGCGGTGGTGTCCCTGGTACACCCTGGTGATGCCCTTGGTTCAAAGAACATTGAATGATTTGCACCGCGTAGCGGCGCGGAATGTTGCTATGTTTTGGTGGTTCCCCTGGTGTTCCGGCGCAGTGGTGCCCCTTCACGGCCCAAGGGGGGGGGGCATGACCCCGTGCCCCCCTGGATCCACCCATAGGTAGGCACCGATCCGTTACTCCGTTACTAACGAAGTTACTTTTTTAGTAACGAAGTAACGGACTCGTTACATTTGTTTTACAGTAACGGACAGAGTAACGGAAGTTACTTTTGAGGTCAGTTACTTCGTTACTTTTGTGGTCTGTTACTTCGTTACTTTTTAGTCCGTTACTCCGATACGCGGTTACTTTTTTCCTATACTTGTTTCTCTTCACGCCCGGGTGTATTCGCACTAGCACAATCAATGGCTTACACACATAACACAATCGAATGTCATATGGCGTAAAGGGCTGCCAAATATCGTACCTGTTGGGCTGTTGCTTAACCTGGCATTGGCTGGGGTTTCAGCCGAACGCCATTGGCTGGGGGGGGGGGCGTTTATAGCCCCCCCCCCCCCCCCCACCCACCTGGTCATCTTCCGAACCAATAACCGCATCTCGAGACACGCAAGGCGGCAATCGAAAGCTCTCAATGAGACGCATCCAAAGCATACACGAAATTTTCAAAATAAGGTTACGCGTCAGGTCACGGTCAGGTCAAAGATAAAAATTGAGATATTTGAACTTTTGGGCCATACTTTCCATTCAATGCCTTAGATTGCGACCATTATCGCACAAAGTGCTCTCAAATGTATAATACATATCTCTCATAAGCAAAAGTGAAATTGCAAGCTTCGTTAGCAAGCAATGGTCAAGGTCAGGTCACAAAAGGTCGCAGGTCTACGAAAGCCATGCGACACATGTTGTATAGGTTATTTTACACGTAAATTAGATAGTAGCAGTCATTTTACAACCTGACACCCTATAAGGTCAAGGTCAGGCATGATGGCCAAATTCAGAGATTTAGGGGGAATGGAGGCAAGTCAAAATTGTTTGTTTTATCAAAAATGATAGCATGAAAGGTGTCTGGGTCTAAAAACAGGAAAATTAGGTCAGATTTGTCATGTTTTTAGAGCTGGACACCCCGTTTCATGCTATCGCATCTGGCAATATGAAATAATTTTGACATCCCTCCCCCTAACTCTCTGAATTTGGCCACTCTGAGTCAGGTCACATAAGGTCACATAAGGTCAACATTTGAAATTGATAAATATAAATGGAAAAAGCATGTGTCTAGACCAGCTTTGTCTCAGAAATACAACGCTGACATTTATTTGTTTGTATCTGGTCACTAAAAGCCAAAAATTGCAATGAAAAAATATGACGTCATGAGTTCTCATACTTAGGGAGCGATAAGTCAGTAAACAAATAAAGATATTGCTTTTAAATTTTGTTTGGGTATTGTCCACATGTGGTTCTTCAACATATCTTCCGGTTTATGAAAATGTTTGATAATGTTCGAAAATGTTGATTTTGATGGGTTTTTTTCTCTAAAAAATCTCGTTTTTTGGGGGTGGTTAAAAACAAAAAATTGCAAAAATCTGAGATAGCCATTTTGTAGCCCTTGCCATTTGCTATCTTTTGGCGTTTTTCGATTGCATTTTCTTCAAATATGGCATTTGTAAGGCCTGCTAAAGTTTAGCTGATTTTTGTGTCAAACGTCACTAAATTCGCTATATTTCGAGAGAAAAAATCGACTAAATTTCTTCATTTTCGCACAGAAGATGTATAATTGATGTAGGAGAAGGTACCTGAAGTTTCACGTCGATAGCACTATTAGTTTTTAGCTATCGCAAAAGTTCGTCAGGGGGGGCGAAAAACGCCCCCCCCCCCCCCCAGCCAATGGCTGGTTAATGTGAAGCAATGCGCAATGACTGCGATAAAGGTAGCCGTCTCCCGATCCCGATGCTGCGAAACGTTGACAATGTTCGTCAGCTGATATAGGCCGGCGGCAAGCTGGCGGCACTAGTTTATCATAAAGGCGAGCTTCGAGTAACGAGTAGCAAGTCTCTGAAAAGTACACGCACTGGAGGGGGGGGGGGATTCCGCCCCCTAAGATCTCGTCCCCCCCCCCCCCCCATAAGATACAATAACGAAATGTGTAGGGTAGGGATGTTTTGCAGGGAACTCTGTTTTGCGAACATTTCATGACCCTAGGTCAATATCTTCGAGGTCAAATTGGGTAAAATATGCAAAACATTAACAATTTTAGCACTTTGCTCCAGAAACTCCCACATATATCGAGAACTATGATAGCTAGGAACAAACTAAAAACAATAGACATCTCTTGAAATATGCAATCGCCATGGTGAGCTCAAATTTTAGCTCAGGTCAATAGTTTAGGCTCCAGAGGTGATCAAAGGTCAAAAAGGCTGTTCATAGCAAAACAGTTTTTTTTCTTCTCGCAAATAACGTTTTATCTAATACAGATAAGGCAATAATTTTGACGCCATCGTGTTCGTCTCGCCAAGGCGCTTCGAAATATATTCATGTTGACCAGTTCAGATCAACTTATACATTTTACCTCAGGTCAAGGTGACCCAAGATGGTCATGCTGCATATTGGGAGACGTGTCTCGACGAGACAAACACATTGGTACCCATGAGTGTCGTTTTCTATAGGCCTGGTAGGGTCAGGGCCCTACCAATGTCACATTTTAACATTAGGCCCATGGCGTTGATGGTAAGAATGACTTTAAAATATATAAAGTTAGCATTGGGCCCCTACCAATCATTTTCAGAAAACGACGCCCCTGTTGGTACCGGTTTCACTTCTCTATCTTCATTTTGTCGGAATTGACATCACTTCGTTGTTTTACAAACGTAACGGAGTAACGGAGTAACTGTAACTTCCGTTACATTTGTTGACGATGTAACGGAGTAACGAGTAACGAGTTACTTTTTTTTAGTAACTGAGTAACGAGTAACAAAGTTACATTTTGAAGTAACGGTGCCCACCTATGGATCCACCACTGTAACAGGCACATCAACGCAGAGTAACCACAGCTGCCCACCGAAGACATCTAGCGGACGGCAGCAGAACTGAAGAGTCGGCGAATTGCCGCCAGCCCGCCGTTCTGACGACGGTTCGGTGATGGCGTCGGTGTGACCACTGACCAGTGAGCACGAGCGGCGAGTCGGACATAGCGCGCGCGCTGTGTGTCACCTGGATACCGCCTGCGTCATAAGTACCGCATCGGCTGGTGACACCGGTGACGCACGGGGTCGGGTGATCGATGCCCAGCGGCCGGCGGCTGGCGGACTGTCGACCCACCGGAACAGGAAACCCCAGACCTCCCACACCCCAGATCCGGGGATCCCCTGGCACAATGATCAGCAGCCGAGCAGCCAGCGGTGATAATCAGGATGATTGAGGCTTTAGTGCGGAGTCAACGGTGACACTCCGTCCTTTTCACCGGAACTCACCGGAACCAAAAATCCTGTTCGTATTTTTGAACGTATCCCTCCGGACTCCGGAGTCAACTTCGACTCCGACTCCGATACCGATACCGAAATCGACTCTGACCTTAACTAAGCTGAAGCATCTAGCACATAGGCACAAGGCAATAGCACATAGGCATAGGTAATCTAGCACATAGGTAAATAGGCACAAGAAATAACCACCCTCAGCAATAATTGTCCCGTTTCAAGATTGGAACTCATGTAATGGAAAAATATGTAGTTAGTTAAACTAAATGGAAAAACATTGTCTGACCAAAACTTTCGATTAAACCCAAATCCCATTGTCCCAAAAAAAGCATTTGTCAGGTCTTCTGACAACCTAACTATCCACAAGAATATCAAGTAATAATTATATGCGTTAGTTAACGAATGGGGTGCTTTAGTTACGCTTAACTTGCCTCAGCAAGTTACACGTTGCTTAAAACCGGATTTTGTTACAAATCGATTGTTCGTAAACGCTGCTTAAATTCCTCGGCGAGGCATTTCGGATCTGGATCTGACACCACACCCTAGGTTCTATTTCTGCCACCGTGGTATACACTATATACACCTCATGATTGAAAATCACTCAATGACAAGAGGATCGAAGCAAACAATGTCGAACTGGCAGCATGTTCCAGTAATCGCTACCGGTGGTTCACTAAAATGCACCTGACAAATCGTTTGGCCACGTACTGCCCATCACTAACAGCCGGAGTCGGAGTCGGAGTCGGTAAAATGTTGCCGACTCCGACTCCACAGCCCTGGACTTTGAACAAACAAACCTACTCAAGCAGACCGATGTAGCATGCCGAGTGAATGGCACACACGGTGACTGTGAGTTGTGAGTGCGGGTGCCGACTGACTGTGAGTTGTGAGTGTGGGTGCCGCCCACACGGTGACTGTGAGTTGTGAGTGTGGGTGCCGCACACACGGTGACTGTGAGTTGTGAGTGTGGGTGCCGCACACACGGTGACTGTGAGCTGTGAGTGTGGGTGCCGCACACACGGTGACTGTGAGTTGTGAGTGTGGGTGCCGACTGACTGTGAGTTGTGAGTGTGGGTGCCGCCCACACGGTGACTGTGAGTTGTGAGTGTGGGTGCCGCACACACGGTGACTGTGAGTTGTGAGTGTGGGTGCCGCCCACACGGTGATTGTGAGCTGTGAGTGTGGGTGCAGCACACACGGTGACTGAGTTGTGAGTGTGGGTGCCGACTGACTGTGAGTTGTGAGTGTGGGTGCCGCCCACACGGTGACTGTGAGTTGTGAGTGTGGGTGCCGCACACACGGTGACTGTGAGTTGTGAGTGTGGGTGCCGCACACACGGTGACTGTGAGCTGTGAGTGTGGGTGCCGCACACACGGTGACTGTGAGTTGTGAGTGTGGGTGCCGACTGACTGTGAGTTGTGAGTGTGGGTGCCGACTGACTGTGAGTTGTGAGTGTGGGTGCCGACTGACTGTGAGCTGTGAGTGTGGGTGCCGACTGACTGTGAGTTGTGAGTGTGGGTGCCGACTGACTGTGAGTTGTGAGTGTGGGTGCCGACTGACTGTGAATTGTGAGTGTGGGTGCCGACTGACTGTGAGTTGTGAGTGTGGGTGCCGACTGACTGTGAGTTGTGAGTGTGGGTGCCGACTGACTGTGAGTTGTGAGTGTGGGTGCTGACTGACTGTGAGTTGTGAGTGTGGGTGCCGACTGACTGTGAGTTGTGAGTGTGGGTGCCAACTGACTGTGAGTTGTGAGTGTGGGTGCCGACTGACTGTGAGTTGTGAGTGTGGATGCCAACTGACTGTGAGTTGTGAGTGTGGGTGCCGACTGACTGTGAGTTGTGAGTGTGGGTGCCGACGGCACATTGATACATAAAGCAGTTACACATCAACTACCCTTGGGTACTGATTTGCGATGCACTTACAGGACAGATGCCCAAAGAAACAACTCTAAGCAAACCATATTACTAGACTAACCCAGGTGGGCCCTAACAGCCAAAACCACTGTAATATTGATGTACAGACAACTTCAAGAACTACAAGCACTTCAGTTGTACTGCAGTTGTACAAGAACTTCAAGTCAAGTGAGCATGTATTGCCTGCAAGAGGCAGATGTTACTAGCAGACACCAAAAGTAACAGTTTAGAGGAAGGGACATTGAGCCATAGTTCATCCTTGAGCCTTTAAAATCATTGAGTGGCACTATTTAATGACACTTTAACGACACTATCTAATGATTTAATGACACTATTTTGACACTATTTAATGATTTAATGACACTATTTTGACACTATTTAATGATTTAATGACACTATTTAATGACACTATTTTGACACTATTTATTTAATTACACTATTTATGACACTTTTATTTAATTACACTATTTATGACACTTGTTAATGTTTGTTTAATCGACCTTCTCCTTGAATGTACCAAAGTAAGAAATTAAACTTTGTTTTACATTTGCATTCGGGCACAGCCCTTCATCAGATGTATTGCTATCGAAATAACACATCATTCACATACACGACGTATGTGACGTATGTCGCGTACGTCGTGTATGTGACGTATGTCGCGTATGTCGTGTATGTGAATGATGTGTTATTTCTATAGCAATACATCTGATGAAGGGCTGTGCCCGAATGCAAATGTAAAACAAAGTTTAATTTCTTACTTTGGTACATTTAAGGAGAAGGTCGATTAAACAAACATTAACAAATATATTCTCCTATAAATATATCATAATATATGCTCCTTG
Organism: Chirona hameri; assembly: GCA_036785665.1. Lineage (NCBI taxonomy): Eukaryota > Metazoa > Arthropoda > Thecostraca > Balanomorpha > Balanidae > Chirona > Chirona hameri. The sequence goes on along the minus strand of JAXIVJ010007373.1, from coordinate 44,024 downwards.
CACAAGCACTACGAGAAATATTTATGACACTATTTAATGAATGACAACACATTGAATGGCCACTATTTAGTGACCTGAAAATGACAAAACCAATCCACACTTCTCAAACAAAGTGCCTATGGTTTTAAGAGGGTCCCATAGAGTTCTCATTTTCACATATGGATGCCCTACTCTAGTCCAAAGAGGGTCCCTTCTGACCTTTTGAGGGACAATGCTGGGCTACAGATGACTCATCCTGACATACAAGGAACACCCACCCTATTATCTGCACAGTTATTGTGCCGACCCCAAACTCAAATCCTAAAACAAACGGGAACACTCACTGCTTGAGGCAGGGTCCACTATTGTCGCCGCATGACATTCTTTCCAATGAAATCCTGAATGTGCACTCGTGCAAACCCAATAATCTGCATTCCACATCCAACCCAGATTGATAAATACAATAGATCATGTTAACCACAATAACAAGCAATCTTGCAAAAAGGCGAAACGCAAAAAGGCTAGTGTTTCAGAATTCTTGAATCAGAAATAAAAATATCAACTTAGATTAGAGACGACTTTATGCCCACTAGCGGATCCAGGGGGGAGCCAAAGTGGCCATGCCCCCCCCAAAAAAAACTGGAATTGGTGCATAATTGACACATTTCCTGATATAGAAGAAAATCTAAGCAACTTTTACTAAGGAAAGTTGGTTTTAAATCAGGTATCAATGCAGCAGCAAGCAAAATCTGATTAGTTTTCAGAATTGTGATACTTTTTGGAATTTGCTCCCCCCCCCCCCCCCCCAACCAACCAACCAACCAACCAACGGTCTGGATCTGCCAATGTTCATGCCATAGTATTACCTTTTGGATAAATCATTCATATTCATGCTCTGATGAAAAGATATGGGTATAAAAAATGGAAGTAATTTTATAATGTTCCAGCCTAGTAGCCTGCCTTTAAATAATTATTAACAGTTTTTTCAGTGCATACAGCAGGATTTTTGGTTTCTTTTATGGTCAGCTCACAATCACAATTGAGTGGCACACTAAAGAACACAAATAGCATGAACAGTCTGGTGTTAAGACACATCCACTGTTACATTGTTTACCCTACACCCAACTCAATTCTGGCATGACTTCTTCTGGGGTTAGTATCATTAGATGCTGTGTTTGTTGGATGTATATGGTTTTAGTCACTTCATGACTCATAAACAAGTTATTTTTCAATAAACTTAACTTAATGCAGAACAAATGCAAATAAAAACACTTGACACAAAACAAATAAGTTGTACTTACTGCTGATCTTGATGCTCCCCCAGTTATTTTGGGTCTGAGATTGCTGTCTTCCTCCATCTACCATAGAGGTTGTGCGGGGGCGTCCCGACATGCTGGTATCATATCAATGATGGCTATCACTGGCCATATCATGAAGGTAAAAGTTGAATGCCCAGCAGAACTTGAGATTCAAGCAAGGTTCTTAAATTGCTCTGCAAATACCAATACACATAACAACCACCAGTCACTTCACCAATATTTGTCCACTTTCAATCCTGATGGGGCAGGTTGGGTTTTTAGCATAAGCCCCACGTTCACTTCGGCACTGTCAAAGCCAAAGTCAAGTGGCTTAGCTACATCACATCCACCTTACAATTTAGGATCAGCACAAGCCAACTTGAGCTTTCACAGTTTATACAATAACCGAAAAGTCTTCCAGCATTACAGCTTGTAAACCACCGCAACACCTCGTATTTTAGGAAATAGCGCAAACGGATTACCGAAGCCACAACCCAATTTCCAAATAACTACATTACATGTCAAGAAACGAAGAAATGCGCACATCAACCAGGGATTCGCGACGCTTTCTCATTGTTCAAGTACCAATCTCCTCAGCACAGATCAGTGACGCCTCTGGTGCCTGCCTTTTGATTGGCTCTTGCTGCGCACGCGCCTCTGCTAAGCATTGCTGGAGACTGTTTTTATCGCTGATTTTGTCCCCGACTTCTACTCGCCACCTCTAGGTTAGGTTAAGTGTTATTTTTTCCGGAAAAGTTAGGTTTTGTTAGGTTAGGTTAGGTTAGGTTGGGTTAGGTTAGGTTAGGTAGGCTAGGCTATAATATTTTTGCGAGGTGGCGATCTGTCAAAAATCTGGGGAAAAATACACGTTTTTATCGGCATGCAATTGAATCGGCACCTTAAAAACCCTTCTTCACACTTTTTTCATCAACCTATCGTTTTGCCCTTCCTCGAGCCGAGCCTAAAACAACCTTCTCTGCAACTTTTCGTATAATCCACCTTAAAGTCCCTCATTCCTAACCTTTTAACGCTACATGGCAACTGATTTCATTTTGTCTCCATTCTGGAACTTTTCTGAAGCTATGGTTACTTGTTATCAGCTGAATCTGGAATATTATGATCAAAGCTGGTTCAAATGCGCCTAGCTGACACTCCTTTGCCGGGTGTGTGGCAGGAAACAATTGTAATAACATAAATTCGAACCTGACCTAAGTCCTAATCTGTATGGCAATTACGGTTACAGGGACCCACGTTTAGAACGCAGTGGATTCCAGATCCAACTTCGGGATCCAGACACCAGTCTGATTGCTTAGTTTGGGGTAAATCGGAACTCAACGCTGAAAACGAATACGAATATGACGCTAACTTAAAGGAAATAGTTCACCTTCAACATGGGTTTTGAACTGAAATAGCAGTTTTGTAGCCCGTGTTGAGAAATCCTGATCTGGAACTTGTCTTGGCTGAAAAGACTCTCCAGCCGAAGATATTTGACTTTTTGGCGAAGGAATACGGCGCATATATGTTGTACCGTACCGTCTGAAAGTGCCAGCACTGCCATGGAGCATGCGCAGACCAATAACGCACACCATAAAATCAATAATTTACAACTTTCTGTCCTGAATTAGCGCGATGTAGGACCATTTTTTAAAAGAAAAAAAGAAACTGTATTAAAGAATATAATAAAATCGTGTTCTGAACAAATGTCCGAAGGTGAACTATTTCCTTTAATTGACATGCATACATTACTAGCCTTCTCAGCAGCTCAGCGACAGTCTCTCGGACCTCGACCACCACCTCCGCCCTATATTCCCTATACAACGTAAATCGGCATCTCATTTGTGTTGCAGTGACGCTGTCTGCTGCCGCTGCCACCAGCACCGGCGTCATCTTCAGCTGCTTCAATCCTAGTTCTTCATCCTCAGTATATGACTGCGTCAGCCGCACTCTCACGACAGAGTCGGCACAGTTTGCTGCTTACTACTTAGCGTGTCACAGTCGGTGTCCGACGGCCATGGACGTCGGAAACGGGGAGACATACACGTCTCCCTCTCCCCAACATTTTCAGATTTTAACATTAGACCTACATGGGAATAATCGACTTCAGAATGCCTCCGTCTCCCAAATTTCGGAAAGTGGCGGCGCCCTTGCCACCGGCCCGTGGAAAAAATAAATATATAGCAGCGACAGCTACAACAGTAGGTACTCATTCAAAAACAAGGAGGAAGACACCAGTGACGTCACAAAAATGTTGAACGTAAACCCGCTAGAATCGTTCTGTGTATATATATCTCTTATAAGGCCTCGCACGCAACCATTGAAATCTTTAAAGGTGACTTCACACCGCGCGCATTGAATTTATGCTCGCTTCAGATAGTATTCCGATATCACGGCGCCATCTCAGCTGTTGTTTGGCGCTGTATCGACGCGTGCGACATCTATCCGACCGCCCCGCCCACCAATGAGCTGATGTCCGTGAAGTTAGCCAACAGCCAACAAAACGGAAATTTGCAACGGCCGAATTTTTCGCCTGAAATACGCATGTAGGTCAAGTCGCATACGAGGATCACGAATCTGATGTTATTTTTAATGCCAAGGTCATAGGTCAAGGTCAAAGACGTAAAGAAGGTTGTGTACCCTTATGTACCTTTGTACGGGCAAACGGTAAACCGCACGGCCTCGCAATGGCCACCATTCGAAAGAGCGGCACAAAATGAAGGTGGAGGTTTTCCTCGCAATTTCGATTTAGGTCACTCAAGGTCATCCATCAAGGTCAAACTATCAAAATCAATCAAAATCGACCTTATGTACCTGGTTACGGATAAACGGTACACCGTACCGCCTCGCAATGGCCACCATTCGAAAGAGCGGCTGAAAATGAAGGTGGGGTTTTCCTCGGAATTTCGATTTAGGTCACCCAAGGTCACCCATCAAGGTCAAACTATCAAAATCAATTAAAATCGACCTAATGTACCCTTTTACAATTTACGGACAAACGGTGCTTTGCACGTTTTTTTAATGGCACCATTCGAAAGAGCGCCTCAAAATGAAGGTGCTGTTTTCCTCGGAATTTCGACAAAAGTCACCCAAGGTCACCCATCAAGGTCAAACTATCAAAATCAGCCAAAATCGACCTTATGTACCTTTTTACGGACAAACGGTGATTTGCACGTGTTTAATGGCATCATTCGAAAGAGCGCCTCAAAATGAAGGTGGGGTTTTCCTCGGAATTTCGATTTAGGTCACCCAAGTTCACCCATCAAGATCAAACTATCAAAATCAATCAAAATCGACCTTATGTGCCTTTTTACGGACAAACGGTGATTTTCACGTTTTTTTTAAATGGCACCATTCGAAAGAGCGTCTCAAAATGAAGGTGGGGTTTTCCTCTGAATTTCGATTTAGGTCACCCAAGGTCACCGATCAAGGTCAAACTATCAAAATCAATCAAAACCGACCTTATGTACCTTTTTACGGATAAACGGTACACCGTGTACGGCCTCGCAATGGCCACCATTCGAAACAGTGGCTCAAAATGAAGGTGGGGGTTTCTTCGGAATTTCTATTTAAGTCTCCCAAGGTCACCCATTAATGTCAAACTATCAAAATCAATCAAAATCGACCTTATGTATCCTTTTACGGACAAACGGTGCTTTGCACGGTTTTTTATATGGCACCATTCGAAAGAGCGCCTCAAAATGAAGGTGAGATTGGCCGTGAGGTGTACCGTGGCGGTTTACCGTGAATTGGCCGGAGTTGGCCGTGAAGTTAGACAACAGCCAGATTTTTATGAATTTTGATAGTTTGACCTTGATGGGTGACCTTGGGTAACATAAATCGAAATTCCGAAGAAAACCCACCTTCATTTTGAGCCGCTCTTTCGAATAGTGGCCATTGCGAGGCCGTACGGTGTACCATTTATCCGTAAAAAGGTACATAAGGTCGATTTTGATTGATTTTGATAGTTTGACCTTGGTGGGCGACCTTGGGTGACCTAAATAGAAATTCAGAGGAAAAACCCACCTTCATTTTGAGGCGCCCTTTCGAATGGTGCCATTTAAAAAAACGTGCAAAGCACCGTTTGTCCGTAAGGAGGTACATAGGGTCGGTTTTTATTGATTTTCACAGTTTGACCTTGATGGGTGACCTTGGGTGACCTTAATCGAAATTCCGAGGAAAGCCCCACCTTCATTTGAAGGTGGGGTTTTCCTTGCAACATAATAATAACATTTTGATAACATTGGATTTTCACATTTTCGAGGAAAATGTCATGTTTTTTAGTTTATTAATTATATCAAGTTTGTTCCTCGCACAAGCACTAAACTCTATAAAGTGTTTATGACCTGATTCAATCCTGTGAGTATCTAACTGATCGGTCAAACAATGTGGCTGCGGCACGACCGCACATTTTTTGGAGGTGGAATCACTAGACTTGACTTAGCGACGTGACCTGAGGAGACCCGAGGTAAACAAATTAACAGGATTTAGGCAATTGATAGGCAAGCAGTTGTGCCAAAAATGGCGGCGCGAAATGGCGTCGTTTTCCGCTATTTCCAAAAAACTAAGGGGGATGGTATCCGCCTCTACTGGCGGATCCAGGGGGCGGACATCAGGGGCAAATGCCCCCCCCCCCACAGGAACCTGGGGGGATGCAATACAAGTATCCCCCCTCCTGCGCGTTACCTGCACTGAATGTGAAAAACAATGATCTTAGGAGAAAACTTCATGAAAACGGAAGTTTTTGTTCTTCTCTCAAGTGATTGAATTTGAGTTTTATGTATCCCTTGCTTTCAATGATAGACAAAACAGCGCACCTGATGCAATTCAAGCAGCCCCGGTGACACGCGCCCCGCTGGGGAGGGGCAGAATCTGCCCCTTTCGGATTTTCTCAATAACTGTAAAACTGTGATAGATATCAACGTGAAACCTTCAGTACCTTAAACTGCATCAATTCTACGTTTTCACACTAAATTTCAATGAAATTAATGTAGTATTTTGGGAGATAATAGCGTTTAAATGACATCATGTCATGCCATTTTTGGTGGAAAAACAATAAATGTTTGACAAATCGAGAAAATAGAGTTTCAAAGTAAATTGCAAATAAAAAACGTCCAAAGAAAGGAAATGACATTCTCTTCCAAATGGTCATCTCGGATTTTATTTTTTGTTTTTCACCCATTTTTTTCCTCGGAAAAATATCCACAAATCAATTTTTGTGAATTCGAAAAGTGAATTTCTTAAGCTCGAATACCAAAATAAGGTGACCGGCCCAAATCCGCGGAGGAAAAAAATGGGGGGGGGTACCTTTTTGCCACAAAAGGATGCCCCCAAAAATGGGGTTACTTCCCCCCCCCCCCCCCAGTGGTTTTCCCTTAAAATAGGCCCTGATACAAGGAAATTCACTCACGCACTCCTCTGCCATCCAGCAGGCAGCAGGAGACCACGGTAGATAAAATACGCAGGAATAAAATAAATAAAATAAAATAAAATATGCAGGAGACCAAAGGCTGCGACGCTGCGTGTAAAATTATAACTTGCGTTGGTTGTGAATCACTCCAAAATAGCGTCAGAAGCGCCACTTTCCCTATCCCTACTGTTACCAAAATGCTACCAAATAGAGTAAACAGGAACGAGGCAAAAACAAGATTTCTTTCTTTCGCAAAAAGTTATTTTTTTTCGCGGGCAGTAACCATTTCATCGCCAGTTTCAGTTTTTTTTGGGGGGGGGGCTAATTTCTATTGCCGCCCCTGTCGAGCTTGGGATGGGGGGGTTTGCCCCTGCCGCCCCCTGGATCCGCCAGTGACATACTTATACATACATAGGAAGAAATAAATGTAATCTGGGCAAAGTTGTAGGGGCATACTGGTTACTGGTTTGTGCTTGCTACTTAAAGGAAATAGTTCACCTTCAACAATAGTTTTAAACGGAGATAGTAGTTTTGTATCCCGTGTTGGGAAACCCCTATCTGCAAGTTTTCTTGACTGAAAAGACTCTCCAGCCGAATATATTTGATTGTTTGGCAGAGGAATGCGGTGCTGGCGAATGAATGTGGTGCTGGATCTAACCCGGATAGATGCTATATCATCAGCCAATCAGCTTGCAGATGGTGCTAGCAAGCGAACCGCCGGCCACCGGTTGGCACATCTCTAATGCGAGTCTATCCTTACTCGACTACTTTCGAATCTGATTGGCTGAACTTTTTTTTTTAATTCGCGTGACGTCATGACTCGGACTCTGAGAGTATGCATATAGTTTTGATAAACAATACTGATGTACGGCCTTATGTCCTGAATCGGCGCGATATAAGGCCATTTTTGATAATATAAAAAGAAATTATATTACAAAATATAATCAAATCGTGTTTGGGAAAATTTCCCAAAGTGAACCCTCCTTTAAGATGGTATACAATACTTATTTTTAAGGACCTCACTTCTTCTTGTGAGCAATATCTTCAATATTGATATAATAATTATGTGTTCTATTTAATATTTACATTAATTGATTTAATTTGGACAAAAATTGCTGGATATAATGTGTAAAAGTGTGACAAAAAAATGAATTGTTTAAAGGGAATAGGTCACCTTGAAAGTTGTCTTGAAGTTCAACCATTAGGTGCATCTTGAGCTCAAAACTATGAATATTACTTTGGTTTGGACAACTGATGGATATATGTGGAGAAAGAAGTAAGTTTCTCTTTCTATTTCACGAGAAATCGTACGATAGCAGCTGGCGTTCTGGCTCCGCCCCGCTCCGCCTGACGCCAAGTACAGTCTCTGACAAGGGCCGCCGCGCCGCCCGGGCGGCTGAGCGGATATTAACGAGGCGTCGTGACCAGAGACTACGTGCCAGAGAGTGTACCTGCCTCCGGCGGCGCGGCGGCGAGCGTTCATTCCCCGATCGTGGCCCGGAGCAGCGGGATTGAAATCGGGCCCACTAGTCCTGTGTCGAAATTACTTAACGTAGAGAGGTAATTCTTTCACCACAAACCATTTTTAGATCTGCTCTACAAATCTGCTATCTCAGTCCAAAACCCCATGTTAAAGGTGAACTATTTCCCTTTAACACGCGCCCTGGAGGGGGGGGGCGAAATCCGCCCACCCCTCCGGTTTTTCGAGGATAGCGCAAAAACGGCGGCGCGCAGCGCCGCCGTTTTTTGTATACCTGTTTAGAAATGAACTTCCCGCATTATGTAAAATTCTTGGCCTCAGGTCGCCTCAGGTCAGGTCACCAGACCAGGTCACGTGATGACCTCAACTCCAAAAGTTTGCAGTAGTACCACAGCCACAGTTTTACGCCGATCGGTTTCAATCTTGCAGGACTTCATAAGGTCATAGATACCAACAATTTGGTTATCTAGGATTTTTAATATCGGTGACCTAAGGTCAGGTCAATTTTGTGACCGCCAACACGGTTTTATCAATAACTATCGACATAATGAAGATAGAGAAAAGAAAACGGTACCAATATGTTTGTCTCGTCGAGATACGTCTCCCAATATGCAACATGACCAACTTGAGTCACCACTTGACCTTGACCTGAGGTCAGATTTCTCAGTTGACCTAACCCGGTCACCATGAATATGATTCGAAGCGTCTTGACAAGACACACGCGATGACGTAAACATTTTTGCTTTATATTTATTAGGTAAAAGGTTATTTGGGGAAAACAGTTTTGAAAACAAAATCACCTTTTTGACATTCGATGACCTCTGGAGCCTAAACTATTGACCTGAGCTCAAATCTGAGGACACCTATATGATTGCATTTTTCAATGACTTTCGATTGCTTTTTTCTGTTTGTTGCTAACTATCATAGTTCCCGAGATAGTTGGGGGTGTTCGAACCGAAGTCTTGAAAACTTGAAAATCTGACCCTTGATGACCCCTGGTGACCTCAATATTGACCTGAAAAAAAAATAACGAAATACTTTCGAAAGAGCTTGTCTCGAGCCATCTAGCGTCGCTTCCCGCTTGTCGCTACGTTGCGTGGTTTTCGAGATCATAGGGGGGGCCGAAATCCGCCCCCCCCCCCTCCAGGGCGTGTAATTATCAGAGGCCCTCCAGGGCGCGTGATTTAATTTGAACCAAAATTGCTGGATATAATGTGTAAAAGTGTGACAAAAAAGTGAATTGTTTAAGACGGGTGTGGTTAAAAAACAGTTTTTGCTAATTGCGCGGCTTTTCCTGCGCAGGTGATACGATACTTCGGAGGGCGAGGCCGCTAAATTATTATGGCATTTACCTATTTAAAAAATCCATGAATTTACCAAGCCTTGCGTGAAAAACGGTTAATAATGGCGATCAGTTGTTGAAATGTAAGCTTAATATGCTGTATATTTTAATGTACAGCAACTTAAAGTATGTATACTCAAATAAAACATATGCAAATTGTAAGTTTGATTTTTATCATGACCAAGCATTGCTACTACCGTTGCGAAATTTACCCCTACAATCCTCCGTTCCGGAGATCTTCAAATCGGCTGACGCGTAAACTAGAACTGTTTGTTGAACGTCCGTGAAGTTAGCGACTTATCCAGTGACGGGTTCAGATTTGGCCCAACCTCGGCCCAAGGTCAATTATGGCACGCTGACCGCGAATATGACCTTCATTTTGCTGTTCGAGGTCATCTTCAAGGTCAAATTCAAGGTCAAAGGACGGGATACCCAATAACGTCCCGAATTTATTGCCGGATCCTTCCAGAAGTGGTCCCAAATGATAAACAGGGTTCATATCTAACGTCCGTGATCGTGACATGACCCGTGACCCTTGACCTTTGAGGTTAAATTCGAGGTCAAAGGACAGGGTACCGCATAACGTCCCGAGTTTATGGCGGGACCCACTCCAAAATGGTCCCAGATGATAGACAGTCTATATCTAACGTCCGTCACTGTGACCTGACCCGTGGCCTTGGAGGTCAAATTCGAGGTCAAAGGACGGGGTACCGCATAACATCCCGAATTTGTTGCCGGAACGTTTTCTAAAGTGGTCCCAGATGATAGACAGGGTCCATATCTAACGTCCGTCATCGTGACCTGACCCGTGACCTTTGACGTGGAAGGTCAAATTCGGGGTCAAAGGACGGGGTACTGCATAACGTCCCGAATTTATGGCGGGATCTTTTCCAAAGTGGTTCCAGCTGATAGACTGGGTCCAGGATCATCGTGACCTGACCCCGTCCTCTCACCAGAATTTGAACTCCAGTTGGAGGTCAAATCCTTCAATTGGAGGTCAAATTCGAGGTGAAAGGACGGGTCAGGTCACGGTGACAGACGTTAGACGTGGACCCTGTCTATCATCTGGGACTGCTTTTGGAAGGATCCGGCAATAAATTCGGGACGTTATTGGGCATATTGAGCATTCTCGTCCTTTGATCTTTAATTTGACCTTGAATATAACCTTGAACAGCAAAATGAAGGTCATATTCGTGATCAGTGTGCCATAATTGACCTTAGGCCGAGGTTTGGGCCAAATCTGAATCTGTCGCTGAATTAGTCGCTGAATAAGTCACTAACTTCACGGACGTTCAACAGTTCCTGGTTTAACAATACAAATGTCTTGAGTCTCAATAGTTCGGAAAATAGTCGAAAAAAGTGTCACTATATTTCGGCACAAACCTTCATCAGGTGACGGACGAAGGTTCAGCGTGCCAGTCACCTGATGAAGGTTTGTGCCGAAATATAGTGACACTTCTTTCGACTATTTTCCTAACTATTGAGACTCAAGTCATTTGTATTGTTATTTCGTATTTATGCCAAGTCTCAAACAAGGGTTAAACTTAATCGATGAAAGTTCCTGGTTTACGTGTCAGCCGATTTGAAGATTTCCGGAACGGAGGATCGTAGGCTTAAAGTTCGCAGCGGTAGTGGCTATGCTTGTTCATGATAAAAATCAAACTTACATATGCTATATTTGAGTATACATACTTTAAGTTGCTGTACATTAAAATTTACGGCATATTAAGTTTACATTTCAACAACTGATCGGGCCTGGTAAATTCATGTTAAGTAGGTGCCATAACAATTTAGCGGCCTCCCCCTCCGAAGTATCGTACCACCTGCGCAGGAATAGCCGCGCAATTAGCGAAAACTGTTTTTTAACCGCACCCTTTAAGACTAGGCTGACCGAAAAGTGTCCAAAAATGCATAAGCTTGACCGACCGATTACCAAATCGGTCACAACATTTTCTTCGGTTACCCAAATGTCGGTAACCGACTGACACCACTTGCGCAGAGGCAGTCATTATACAATATACAATACATATACATTATTACCGATCACTTTTTCATGTGAGGCATTGTGAGGGGGAGCAGGCTACCTTTATGCCTTGGGGGGGGGGGGGGGGGGATGGCCCTAAATGCCCCCCCTTGATCCGCCAGTGATTTTGATGTCCGTGAAGTTAGCCAACAGCCAACAAAACGGACATTTGCAATGGCCGAATTGTTCGCCTAAAATACGCATGTAGGTCAAGTCGCATAAGAGGATCACGAATCTGATGTTATTTTTAATCCCAAGGTCATATGTCAAGGTCAAATGCGTAAAGAAGGTGGTGTACCCTTATGCACCTTTTTACTGAAACGGTACACCGTACGGCATCACAATGGCCACCATTCCAAAGAGCGGCTCAAAATGAAGGTGGAGTTTTCCTCGGAATTTCGATTAAGGTCACCCAAGGTTACCTATCAAGCTCAAACTGTGAAAATCAATAAAAACCGACCTTATGTACCTCCTTACGGACAAACGGTGCTTTGCACGTTTTTTTAATGGCACCATTCGAAAGAGGGCCTCAAAATGAAGGTGTGTGTTTCCTCTGAATTTCGATTTAGGTCACCCAAGGTCACCCATCAAGGTCAAACTATCAAATTCAATCAAAATCGACCTTATGTACCTTTTTACGGACAAACGGTGCTTTGCACGTTTTTTTTTAAATTTCACCATTCGAAGGAGCGCCTCAAAATGAAGGTTGGTTTTTCCTCTGAATTTCGATTTTGGTTACCCAAGGTCCCCCATCAAGGTCAAACTATCAAAATCAATCAAAATCGATTTATGTACCTTTTTACGGATAAATGGTACACCGTACCGCCTCGCAATGACCACTATTCGAAAGAGCGACTCAAAATGAAGGTAAGGTTTTCCTCGGAATTTCGATTTATGTCACCCAAGGTCACCCATCAAGGTCAAACTATCAGAATCAACCAAAATCGACCTTATGTACCTTTCTGCGGACACACGGTGCTTTGCACGTTTTTTAATGGCACCATTCGAAAGGGCGGCTCAAAATGAAGGTGAGGTCTTCTTCGTAATTTCAAATGATGTCACCCAAGGTCACCCATCAAGGTCAAACTATCAAAATCAAACACAATCTACCTTATGTACCTTTTTACGGACAAACGGTGCCATGCACGTTTTGTTTAAATGGCACCATTCGAAAGAACGCCTCAAAATGAAGGTGGGGTTTTCCTCGGAATTTCGATTTAGGTCACCCAAGTTCACCCATCAAGGTCAAACTATCAAAATTCATCAACATCTGGCTGTTGGCTAACTTCACGGCCAACAGCCGTGAAGTTAGCCAACAAGTAGGACAAAATGGCATAATCTTCCTAGTGTTTCTTAAGTAGGAAGATTATTATGCCATTTAAAAGTAAAAATTGTCTGGTATTTACTTTGTAAAATAAACCAATAATATGTGGTCGAACGATATAGGTTGCATTCTTCGTAGACGCGAAAAATCAGCTGACTGCGTGGCACGCAATGTTTGCGATTTGCGCGCTAATGTTTGCGATGTTTGCCTAAAATACTCATGTAGGTCAAGTCGCATACGAGAATCACGAATCTGATGTCATTTTTTATGTCAAGGTCATAGGTCAAGGTCAAATGAGTAAAGAAGGTTGTGTTCCCTTATGCACCTTTTTACAGAAACGGTACACCGTACGGCCTCGCAATGGCCACCATTCAAAAGAGCGGCACAAAATTAATGTGGGATTTTCCTCGGGATTTCGATTAAGGTCACCCAAGGTCACCCATCAAGGTCAAACTATCAAAATCAACCAAAATCCACCGTATGTACCTTTTTACGGACAAACGGTGCTTTGCACGTTTTTAAAAATTAAAATGGCACCATTCGAAAGAGCCCACCCAAAACTGTGCCCTGGAACCGCCTCTGTAAGAACTCAAAATTTTGAATTCAAATGCGGTATTCAATTCTAGGAAAAGTCCCAAAATGTCATTGGCCTGCGCCCAGCCGTTCTGGAGATATCTACGAAAAACATGAGGGGGGGGGGGGCGAAATCCGCCCCCCCTGTTACAAATAGGGTTAAATGGCACCATTCGAAAGAGCGGCTCAAAATGAAGGTGGGGTTTTCCTCTGAATTTCGATTTCGGTCACCCAAGGTCACCCATCAAGGTCAAACTGCCAAAATCAATAAAAATCGACCTTATGTACCTTTTTACGGACACGCGGTAAACCGCACGGCCTCGCAATGGCCCCCATGCGAAAGAGCGGCTCAAAATGAAGGTGGGGGTTTCCTCGGAATTTCGATTTAGGTCACCCAAGGAGACCCATCAAGGTCAAACTATAAAAATGAATAAAAATCTGGCTTTTGGCTAACTTCACGGCCAACTCCGGCCAATTCACGGTAAACCGTCACGGTACACTTCACGGCCAATTCCGAGGGAACCCCTCCCTCATTTTGAGGCGCTCTTTCGAATGGTGGCCATTGCGAGGCCGTACGGTGTACCGTTTATCCGGAAAAAGGTGCATAAGGTCGATTTTGATTTATTTTGATAGTTTGACCTTGATTAGTGACTTTGGGAGACCTGAATCAAAATTCAGAGGAAAATCCACCTTCATTTTGAGGCGCTCTTTCGAATGGTGTCATTTACAAAACCGTGCAAAGCACCATCTGTCCGTAAAAAGGTACATAAGGTCGATTATGATTGATTTGGATAGTTTGACCTTGATGGGTGACCTTGGGTGACCTAAATCGAAATTCCGAGGAAAACTCCACCTTCATTTGGAGGCGCTCTTTCGAATGGTGCCATTTAAAAAAACGTGCAAAGCATCGTTTGTCGGTAAAAAGGCACATAAGGTCGATTTTGATTGGTTTTGATAGTTTGACCTTGATGGGTGACCTTGGGTGACCTTACTCGAAACTCAAAGGAAAACCCCACCTTCATTTTGAGCCGCTCTTTCCAATGGTGCCATTTACAAACCGTTCAAAGCACCGTTTGTCCGTAAAAAGGTACATGAGGTCCATTTTGGTTGATTTTGATAGTTTGACCTTGATGGGTGACCTTGGGTGACCTAAATCGAAATTCCGAGGAAAACCCCACCTTCATTTTGAGGAGGTCTTTGGAATAGTGCTATTTAAAAAACGTGCAAAGCACCGTTTGTACGTAAAAAGGTGCATAAGGTTGATTTTGGTTGATTTTGATAGTTTGACCTTGATGGGTGACCTTGGGTGACCTTACTCGAAATTAAGAGGAAAATTCCACCTTCATTTTGTGCCGCTCTTTCGAATAGTGGCCATTTTCGTTATCCTCATTCTATCGATAATTATTGACACAAAAAGTGTTGGAAAAGTTGTCTCCTCTGCTGGTGACGGAGCTCGCCAACGGCTGCCGGTATTCGGTCAGAGTCACGACTGACCCCACCAGAAACGCGCTACACCGATAACAAAAACACGCGCCCAAAAAGCTGCTCGCTCATTGGTCGGTTCACTAACCGTCAGCTGTGCCCCGGTCACCACGCCGGAGCGCGGGACGAAACATCAGCCGGGTTCATGTCTGATGCAATATAACGCACAGAGAACATTCTACAACGAAACACAATACACATCAACATGGAAGCCAAGGCAGCGGACATCGACCTTTATGTAAATTATAATACACGCCTATATTATTGAAAAATATTGTCACCGGCTCTGGTCCGATGCTCAATACAGCCGTGAGGGCCGCCAGATATTCGGCTAAATAAATTGGCAACTCTTCGGGCAGCGACACTGATACCGGGTCACGGTCCTCCGGGCCAGGACCCGGTATCAGTCGGGACGGTGATACCGGGTCACGGTCTGGACTAACTATGCCCAGCTGCACTGGACACTGATACCGGGCCACGGTCGGGACGGTGATACCGGGCCACGGTCGGGACTAACTATGCCCAGCTGCACTGGACACTGATACCGGGCCACGGTCGGGACTAACTATGCCCAGCTGCACTGGACACTGATACCTGGCCACGGTCGGGACTAACTATGCCCAGCTGCACTGGACACTGATACCGGGCCACGGTCGGGACGGTGATACCGGGCCACGGTCGGGACTAACTATGCCCAGCTGCACTGGACACTGATACCTGGCCACGGTCGGGACTAACTATGCCCAGCTGCACTGGACACTGATACCGGGCCACGGTCTGGACTAATTATGCCCAGCTGCACTGGACACTGGTACCTGGCCACGGTCGGGACGGTGATACCGGGCCACGGTTGGGACTAAATGCCCAGCTGCACTGGACACTGATACCGGGCCACGGTCGGGACGGTGATACCGGGCTACGGTCGGGACTAACTATGCCCAGCTGCACTGGACACTGATACCGGGCCACGGTCGGGACACTGATACCGGGCCACGGTCTGGACTAATTATGCCCAGCTGCACTGGACACTGGTACCTGGCCACGGTCGGGACGGTGATACCGGGCCACGGTTGGGACTAAATGCCCAGCTGCACTGGACACTGATACCGGGCCACGGTCGGGACGGTGATACCGGGCTACGGTCGGGACTAACTATGCCCAGCTGCACTGGACACTGATACCGGGCCACGGTCTGGACTAATTATGCCCAGCTGCACTGGACACTGGTACCTGGCCACGGTCGGGACGGTGATACCGGGCCACGGTCGGGACTAACTATGCCCAGCTGCACTGGACACTGATGCCGGGCCACGGTCGGGACTAACTATGCCCAGCTGCACTGGACACTGATACCGGACCACGGTCGGGACTAACTATGCCCAGCTGCACTGGACACTGATACCTGGCCACGGTCGGGACGGTGATACCGGGCCACGGTCGGGACTAACTATGCCCAGCTGTACTGGACACTGATACCGGGCCACGGTCGGGACTAACTATGCCCAGCTGCACTGGACACTGATACCGGGCCACGGTCGGGACTAACTATGCCCAGCTGCACTGGACACTGATACCGGGCCACGGTCGGGACTAACTATGCCCAGCTGCACTGGACACTAATACCGGGCCACGGTCGGGACGGTGATACCGGGCCACGGTCGGGACTAACTATGCCCAGCTGCACTGAACACTGATACCGGGCCACGGTCTGGGCTAACTATGCCCAGCTGTACTGGACACTGATACCGGGCCACGGTCGGGACGGTGATACCGGGCCACGGTCGGGACTAACTATGCCCAGCTGTACTGGACACTGATACCGGGCCACGGTCGGGACTAACTATGCCCAGCTGTACTGGACACTGATACCGGGCCACGGTCGGGACGGTGATACCGGGCCACGGTCGGGACTAACTATGCCCAGCTGTACTGGACACTGATATCGGGCCACGGTCGGGACTAACTATGCCCAGCTGCACTGGACACTGATACCGGGCCACGGTCGGGACGGTGATACCGGGTCACGGTCGGGACTAACTATGCCCAGCTGTACTGGGCACTGATACCGGGTCACGGTCGGGACGGTGATACCGGGTCACGGTCGGGACGGTGATACCGGGCCACGGTCGGGACTAACTATGCCCAGCTGCACTGGTCACTGATACCTGGCCACGGTCGGGACTAACTATGCCCAGCTGTACTGGACACTGATATCGGGCCACGGTCGGGACTAACTATGCCCAGCTGTACTGGACACTGATACCGGGCCACGGTCTGGACTAACTATGCCCAGCTTCACTGGACACTGATACCGGGCCACGGTCGGGACTAACTATGCCCAGCTGTACTGGACACTGATACCGGGCCACGGTCGGGACGGTGATACCGGGTCACGGTCGGGACTAACTATGCCCAGCTGTACTGGACACTGATACCGGGCCACGGTCGGGACGGTGATACCGGGTCACGGTCGGGACTAACTATGCCCAGCTGTACTGGGCACTGATACCGGGTCACGGTCGGGACGGTGATACCGGGTCACGGTCGGGACTAACTATGCCCAGCTGTACTGGACACTGATACCGGGCCACGGTCGGGACGGTGATACCGGGTCACGGTCGGGACTAACTATGCCCAGCTGTACTGGACACTGATACCGGGTCACGGTCGGGACGGTGATACCGGGTCACGGTCGGGACGGTGATACCGGGCCACGGTCGGGACTAACTATGCCCAGCTGTACTGGACACTGATACCGGGTCACGGTCGGGACGGTGATACCTGGCCACGGTCGGGACGGTGATACCGGGCCACGGTCGGGACTAACTATGCCCAGCTGCACTGGACACTGATACCTGGCCACGGTCGGGACTAACTATGCCCAGCTGCACTGGTCACTGATACCGGGCCACGGTCGGGACTAACTATGCCCAGCAGCACTGGAGACTGATACCGGGTGACGGTCGGGACGGTGATACCGGGCCACGGTCGGGACTAACTATTCCCAGCTGCACTGGTCACTGATACCGGGCCACGGTCGGGACTAACTATGCCCAGCTGCACTGGACACTGATACCGGGCCACGGTCGGGACTAACTATGCCCAGCTGTACTGGACACTGATACCGGGCCACGGTCGGGACTAACTATGCCCAGCTGCACTGGACACTGATACCGGGCCACGGTCGGGACTAACTATGCCCAGCTGCACTGGTCACTGATACCGGGCCACGGTCGGGACTAACTATGCCCAGCTGTACTGGACACTGATACCGGGCCACGGTCGGGACTAACTATGCCCAGATGCACTGGTCACTGATACCGGGCCACGGTCGGGACTAACTATGCCCAGCTGCACTGGACACTGATACCGGGCCACGGTCGGGACTAACTATGCCCAGCTGCACTGGTCACTAATACCGGGCCAAGGTCGGGACTAACTATGCCCAGCTGCACTGGACACTGTAACCGGGCCACGGTCGGGACTAACTATGCCCAGCTGCACTGGACACTGATACCGGGCCACGGTCGGGACGGTGATACCGGGCCACGGTCGGGACTAACTATGCCCAGCTCCACTGGTCACTAATACCGGGCCACGGTCGGGACTAACTATGCCCAGCTGCACTGGACACTGATACCGGGTGACGGTCGGGACGGTGATACCGGGCCACGGTCGGGACTAACTATGCCCAGCTGCACTGGACACTGATACCAGGCCACGGTCGGGACTAACTATGCCCAGCTGCACTGGACACTGATACCGGGCCACGGTCGGGACGGTGATACCGGGCCACGGTCGGGACTAACTATGCCCAGCTCCACTGGTCACTAATACCGGGCCACGGTCGGGACTAACTATGCCCAGCTGCACTGGACACTGATACCGGGTGACGGTCGGGACGGTGATACCGGGCCACGGTCGGGACTAACTATGCCCAGCTGCACTGGACACTGATACCAGGCCACGGTCGGGACTAACTATGCCCAGCTGCACTGGACACTGATACCGGGCCACGGTCGGGACGGTGATACCGGGCCACGGTCGGGACTAACTATGCCCAGCTGCACTGGACACTGATACCAGGCCACGGTCGGGACTAACTATGCCCAGCTGCACTGGTCACTGATACCAGGCCACGGTCGGGACTAACTATGCCCAGCTGCACTGGACACTGATACCGGGCCACGGTCGGGACTAACTATGCCCAGCTGCACTGGAGACTGATACCGGGCCACGGTCGGGACTAACTATGCCCAGCTGCACTGGACACTGATACCGGGCCACGGTCGGGACTAACTATACCCAGCTGCACTGGAGACTGATACCGGGCCACGGTCGGGACTAACTATACCCAGCTGCACTGGACACTGATACCGGGCCACGGTCGGGACACTGATACCGGGCCACGGTCGGGACTAACTATGCCCAGCTGCACTGGTCACTGATACCGGGCCACGGTCGGGACTAACTATACCCAGCTGCACTGGACACTGATACCGGGCCACGGTCGGGACACTGATACCGGGCCACGGTCGGGACTAACTATGCCCAGCTGCACTGGCCACTGATACCGGGCCACGGTCGGGACTAACTATAGCCAGCTGCACTGGACACTGATACCGGGCCACGGTCGGGACACTGATACCGGGCCACGGTCGGGACTAACTATGCCCAGCTGCACTGGACACTGATACCGGGTCACGGTCGGGACTAACTATGCCCAGCTGCACTGGACACTAATACCTGGTGACGGTCGGGACAGTGATACCGGGCCACGGTCGGGACTAACTATGAACAGCTGCACTGGACACTGATACCGGGCCACAGTCGGGACACTGATACCGGGTCACGGTCGGGACTAACTATGCCCAGCTGCACTGGACACTGATACCGGGCCACGGTCGGGACACTGATACCGGGCCACGGTCGGGACTAACTATGCCCAGCTGCACTGCACACTGATACCGGGCCACGGTCGGGACTAACTATGCCCAGCTGCACTGGACACTGATACCGGGCCACGGTCGGGACTAACTATGCCCAGCTGCACTGGACACTGATACCTGGCCACGGTCGGGACTAACTATGCCCAGCTGCACTGGACACTGATACCTGGTGACGGTCGGGACGGTGATACCGGGCCACGGTCGGGACTAACTATGCACAGCTGCACTGGACACTGATACCTGGTGACGGTCGGGACGGTGATACCGGGCCACGGTCGGGACTAACTATGCCCAGCTGCACTGGACACTGATACCGGGCTACGGTCGGGACTAACTATGCCCAGCTGCACTGGACACTGATACCGGGCTACGGTCGGGACTAACTATGCCCAGCTGCACTGGACACTGATACCTGTTGACGGTCGGGACTAACTATGCCCAGCTGCACTGGTCCCTGATACCGGGCCACGGTCGGGACTAACTATGTCCAGCTGCACTGGACACTGATACCGGGTGACGGTCGGGACTAACTATGCCCAGCTGTACTGGTCACTGATACCGGGCCACGGTCGGGACTAACTATGCCCAGCTGCACTGGGCGGTGATACCGGGCCACGGTCGGAACTAACTATGCCCAGCTGCACTGGACACTGATACCGGGCCACGGTCGGGACTAACTATGCCCAGCTGTACTGGACACTGATACCGGGCCACGGTCGGGACGGTGATACCGGGCCACGGTCGGGACTAACTATGCCCAGCTGCACTGGACACTGATACCGGGCCACGGTCGGGACTAACTATGCCCAGCTGCACTGGACACTGATACCGGGCCAAGGTCGGGACTAACTATGCCCAGCTGCACTGGACACTGATACCGGGCCACGGTCGGGACTAACTATGCCCAGCTGCACTGGACACTGATACCGGGCCACGGTCGGGACTAACTATGCCCAGCTGCACTGGACACTGATACCGGGCCACGGTCGGGACTAACTATGCCCAGCTGCACTGGACACTAATACCTGGCCACGGTCGGGACGGTGATACCGGGCCACGGTCGGGACTAACTATGCCCAGCTGCACTGGACACTGATACCGGGCCACGGTCGGGACACTGATACCGGGCCACGGTCGGGACTAACTATGCCCAGCTGCACTGGATACTGATACCTGGCCACGGTCGGGACGGTGATACCTGGCCACGGTCGGGACGGTGATACCGGACCACGGTCGGGACTATCTATGCCCAGCTGCACTAGACACTGATACCTGGCCACGGTCGGGACGGTGATACCTGGCCACGGTCGGGACGGTGATACCTGGCCACGGTCGGGACTAACTATGCCCAGCTGTACTGGACACTGATACCTGGTGACGGTCGGGACTAACCATGCCCAGCTGCACTGGACACTGATACCGGGCCACGGTCGGGACTAACTATGGCCAGCTGCACTGGACACTAATACCGGGTGACGGTCGGGACTAACTATGCCCAGCTGCACTGGTCACTGATACCGGGTCACGGTCGGGACTAACTATCCCCAGCTGTACTGGACACTGATACCTGGTGACGGTCGGGACGGTGATACCGGGCCACAGTCGGGACTGACTATGCCCAGCTGTACTGGACACTGATACCTGGTGACGGTCGGGACGGTGATACCGGGCCACGGTCGGGACTTACTATGCCCAGCTGCGTTGGACACTGATACCGGCCCACGGTCGGGACTAACTATACCCAGCTGCACTGGACACTGATACCGAGCCACGGTCGGGACTAACTATGCCCAGCTGCACTGGACACTGATACCGAGCCACGGTCTGGACTAACTATGCCCAGCTGCACTGGACACTGATACCGGGCCACGGTCGGGACTAACTATGCCCAGCTGCACTGGACACTGATACCGGGCCACGGTCGGGACTAACTATACCCAGCTGCACTGGACACTGATACCGAGCCACGGTCGGGACACTGATACCGGGCCACGGTCGGGACTAACTATGCCCAGCTGCACTGGACACTGATACCGGGCCACGGTCGGGACTAACTATGCCCAGCTGCACTGGACGCTGATACCGGGCCACGGTCGGGACTAACTATGCCCAGCTGCACTGGACACTGATACCGGGCCACGGTCGGGACACTGATACCGGGCCACGGTCGGGACTAACTATGCCCAGCTGCACTGGACACTGATACCGGGCCACGGTCGGGACACTGATACCGGGCCACGGTCGGGACTAACTATGCCCAGCTACACTGGACACTGATACCGGGCCACGGTCGGGACACTGATACCGGGCCACGGTCGGGACTAACTATGCCCAGCTACACTGGTCACTGATACCGGGCCACGGTCTGGACTAAATATGCCCAGCTTTACTGGACACTGATACCTGGCCACGGTCGGGACGGTGATACCGGGCCACGGTTGGGACTAACTATGCCCAGCTGCACTGGTCACTGATACCTGGCCACGGTCGGGACTAACTATGCCCAGCTGTACTGGACACTGATATCGGGCCACGGTCGGGACTAACTATGCCCAGCTGTACTGGGCACTGATACCGGGTCACGGTCGGGACGGTGATACCGGGTCACGGTCGGGACGGTGATACCGGGCCACGGTCGGGACTAACTATGCCCAGCTGCACTGGTCACTGATACCTGGCCACGGTCGGGACTAACTATGCCCAGCTGTACTGGACACTGATATCGGGCCACGGTCGGGACTAACTATGCCCAGCTGTACTGGACACTGATACCGGGCCACGGTCTGGACTAACTATGCCCAGCTTCACTGGACACTGATACCGGGCCACGGTCGGGACTAACTATGCCCAGCTGTACTGGACACTGATACCGGGCCACGGTCGGGACGGTGATACCGGGTCACGGTCGGGACTAACTATGCCCAGCTGTACTGGACACTGATACCGGGCCACGGTCGGGACGGTGATACCGGGTCACGGTCGGGACTAACTATGCCCAGCTGTACTGGGCACTGATACCGGGTCACGGTCGGGACGGTGATACCGGGTCACGGTCGGGACTAACTATGCCCAGCTGTACTGGACACTGATACCGGGCCACGGTCGGGACGGTGATACCGGGTCACGGTCGGGACTAACTATGCCCAGCTGTACTGGACACTGATACCGGGTCACGGTCGGGACGGTGATACCGGGTCACGGTCGGGACGGTGATACCGGGCCACGGTCGGGACTAACTATGCCCAACTGTACTGGACACTGATACCGGGTCACGGTCGGGACGGTGATACCTGGCCACGGTCGGGACGGTGATACCGGGCCACGGTCGGGACTAACTATGCCCAGCTGCACTGGGCACTGATACCTGGCCACGGTCTGGACGGTGATGCCGGGCTACGGTCGGGACTAACTATGCCCAGCTGCACTGGTCACTGATACCTGGCCACGGTCGGGACTAACTATGCCCAGCTGCACTGGACACTGATACCGGGCCACGGTCGGGACTAACTATGCCCAGCTGCACTGGACACTGATACCTGGCCACGGTCGGGACTAACTATGCCCAGCTGCACTGGTCACTGATACCGGGCCACGGTCGGGACTAACTATGCCCAGCAGCACTGGAGACTGATACCGGGTGACGGTCGGGACGGTGATACCGGGCCACGGTCGGGACTAACTATGCCCAGCTGTACTGGACACTGATACCGGGCCACGGTCGGGACTAACTATGCCCAGCTGCACTGAACACTGATACCGGGCCACGGTCTGGACTAACTATACCCAGCTGTACTGGACACTGATACCGGGCCACGGTCGGGACTAACTATGCCCAGCTGCACTGGACACTGATACCGGGCCACGGTCGGGACTAACTATGCCCAGCTGCACTGGACACTGATACCGGGTGACGGTCGGGACGGTGATACCGGGCCACGGTCGGGACTAACTATGCCCAGCTGCACTGGTCACTAATACCGGGCCACGGTCGGGACTAACTATGCCCAGCTGCACTGGACACTGTAACCGGGCCACGGTCGGGACTAACTATGCCCAGCTGCACTGGACACTGTAACCGGGCCACGGTCGGGACTAACTATGCCCAGCTGCACTGGTCACTAATACCGGGCCACGGTCGGGACTAACTATGCCCAGCTGCACTGGACACTGATACCGGGTGACGGTCGGGACGGTGATACCGGGCCACGGTCGGGACTAACTATGCCCAGCTGCACTGGTCACTAATACCGGGCCACGGTCGGGACTAACTATGCCCAGCTGCACTGGACACTGTAACCGGGCCACGGTCGGGACTAACTATGCCCAGCTGCACTGGACACTGTAACCGGGCCACGGTCGGGACTAACTATTCCCAGCTGCACTGGACACTGATACCGGGTGACGGTCGGGAGGTAATACCGGGTGACGGTCGGGACTAACTATGCCCAGCTGCACTGGTCACTAATACCGGGCCACGGTCGGGACTAACTATGCCCAGCTGCACTGGACACTGATACCGGGCCACGGTCGGGACGGTGATACCGGGCCACGGTCGGGACTAACTATGCCCAGCTGCACTGGACACTGATACCAGGCCACGGTCGGGACTAACTATGCCCAGCTGCACTGGTCACTGATACCAGGCCACGGTCGGGACAAACTATGCCCAGCTGCACTGGAGACTGATACCGGGCCACGGTCGGGACTAACTATGCCCAGCTGCACTGGACACTGATACCTGGCCACAGTCGGGACTAACTATGCCCAGCTGCACTGGACACTGATACCAGGCCACGGTCGGGACTAACTATGCCCAGCTGCACTGGTCACTGATACCAGGCCACGGTCGGGACAAACTATGCCCAGCTGCACTGGACACTGATACCGGGCCACGGTCGGGACTAACTATACCCAGCTGCACTGGACACTGATACCGGGCCACGGTCGGGACACTGATACCGGGCCACGGTCGGGACTAACTATACCCAGCTGCACTGGACACTGATACCGGGTCACGGTCGGGACTAACTATGCCCAGCTGCACTGGACACTAATACCTGGTGACGGTCGGGACAGTGATACCGGGCCACGGTCGGGACTAACTATGAACAGCTGCACTGGACACTGATACCGGGCCACAGTCGGGACACTGATACCGGGTCACGGTCGGGACTAACTATGCCCAGCTGCACTGGACACTGATACCGGGCCACGGTCGGGACACTGATACCGGGCCACGGTCGGGACTAACTATGCCCAGCTGCACTGCACACTGATACCGGGCCACGGTCGGGACTAACTATGCCCAGCTGCACTGGACACTGATACCGGGCCACGGCCGGGATGGTGATACCGGGCCACGGTCGGGACTAACTATGCCCAGCTGTACTGGACACTGATACCGGGCCACGGTCGGGACTAACTATGCCCAGCTGCACTGGACACTGATACCTGGCCACGGTCGGGACTAACTATGCCCAGCTGCACTGGACACTGATACCTGGTGACGGTCGGGACGGTGATACCGGGCCACGGTCGGGACTAACTATGCACAGCTGCACTGGACACTGATACCTGGTGACGGTCGGGACGGTGATACCGGGCCACGGTCGGGACTAACTATGCCCAGCTGCACTGGACACTGATACCGGGCTACGGTCGGGACTAACTATGCCCAGCTGCACTGGACACTGATACCTGTTGACGGTCGGGACTAACTATGCCCAGCTGCACTGGACACTGATACCGGGTGACGGTCGGGACTAACTATGCCCAGCTGTACTGGTCACTGATACCGGGCCACGGTCGGGACTAACTATGCCCAGCTGCACTGGGCGGTGATACCGGGCCACGGTCGGAACTAACTATGCCCAGCTGCACTGGACACTGATACCGGGCCACGGTCGGGACTAACTATGCCCAGCTGTACTGGACACTGATACCGGGCCACGGTCGGGACGGTGATACCGGGCCACGGTCGGGACTAACTATGCCCAGCTGCACTGGACACTGATACCGGGCCAAGGTCGGGACTAACTATGCCCAGCTGCACTGGACACTGATACCTGGCCACGGTCGGGACTAACTATGCCCAGCTGCACTGGACACTGATACCTGGCCACGGTCGGGACTAACTATGCCCAGCTGTACTGGACACTGATACCGGGCCACGGTCGGGACTAACTATGCCCAGCTGCACTGGACACTGATACCGGGCCACGGTCGGGATTAACTATGCCCAGCTGCACTGGACACTAATACCTGGCCACGGTCGGGACGGTGATACCGGGCCACGGTCGGGACTAACTATGCCCAGCTGCACTGGACACTGATACCGGGCCACGGTCGGGACACTGATACCGGGCCACGGTCGGGACTAACTATGCCCAGCTGCACTGGACACTGATACCGGGCCACGATCGGGACGGTGATACCGGGCCACGGTCGGGACTAACTATGCCCAGCTGCACTGGATACTGATACCTGGCCACGGTCGGGACGGTGATACCTGGCCACGGTCGGGACGGTGATACCGGACCACGGTCGGGACTATCTATGCCCAGCTGCACTAGACACTGATACCTGGCCACGGTCGGGACGGTGATACCTGGCCACGGTCGGGACGGTGATACCTGGCCACGGTCGGGACTAACTATGCCCAGCTGTACTGGACACTGATACCTGGTGACGGTCGGGACTAACCATGCCCAGCTGCACTGGTCACTGATACCGGGTCACGGTCGGGACTAACTATCCCCAGCTGTACTGGACACTGATACCTGGTGACGGTCGGGACGGTGATACCGGGCCACAGTCGGGACTGACTATGCCCAGCTGTACTGGACACTGATACCTGGTGACGGTCGGGACGGTGATACCGGGCCACGGTCGGGACTTACTATGCCCAGCTGCATTGGACACTGATACCGGCCCACGGTCGGGACGGTGATACCGGGCCACGGTCGGGACTAACTATGCCCAGCTGCACTGGACACTGATACCGGGCCACGGTCGGGACTAACTATGCCCAGCTGCACTGGTCACTGATACCGGGCCACGGTCGGGACTAACTATACCCAGCTGCACTGGACGCTGATACCGGGCCACGGTCGGGACTAACTATGCCCAGCTGCACTGGACACTGATACCGGGCCACGGTCGGGACACTGATACCGGGCCACGGTCGGGACTAACTATGCCCAGCTGCACTGGACACTGATACCGGGCCACGGTCGGGACACTGATACCGGGCCACGGTCGGGACTAACTATGCCCAGCTACACTGGACACTGATACCGGGCCACGGTCGGGACACTGATACCGGGCCACGGTCGGGACTAACTATGCCCAGCTACACTGGTCACTGATACCGGGCCACGGTCTGGACTAAATATGCCCAGCTTTACTGGACACTGATACCTGGCCACGGTCGGGACGGTGATACCGGGCCACGGTCGGGACTAACTATGCCCAGCTGCACTGGACACTGATACCGGGCCACGGTCGGGACTAACTATGCCCAGCTGTACTGGACACTGATACCGGGCCACGGTCGGGACTAACTCTGCCCAGCTGCACTGGTCACTGATACCGGGCCACGGTCGGGACTAACTATGCCCAGCTGCACTGGACACTGATACCGGGCCACGGTCGGGACTAACTATGCCCAGCTGCACTGGACACTGATACCTGGTGACGGTCGGGACGGTGATACCGGGCCACGGTCGGGACTAACTATGCCCAGCTGCACTGGACACTGATACCGGGCCACGGTCGGGACTAACTATGCCCAGCTGCACTGGACACTGATACCGGGCCACGGTCGGGACTAACTCTGCCCAGCTGCACTGGTCACTGATACCGGGCCACGGTCGGGACTAACTATGCCCAGCTGCACTGGTCACTGATACCGGGTGACGGTCGGGACTAACTATGCCCAGCTGCACTGGTCACTGATACCGGGCCACGGTCGGGACTAACTATGCCCAGCTGCACTGGACACTGATACCGGGCCACGGTCGGGACTAACTATGCCCAGCTGTACTGGACACTGATATCGGGCCACGGTCGGGACTAACTATGCCCAGCTGTACTGGACACTGATACCGGGTGACGGTCGGGACTAACTATGCCCAGCTGTACTGGACACTGATACCGGGCCACGGTCGGGACTAACTATGCCCAGCTGCACTGGACACTGATACCTGACCCCGGTCGGGACGGTGATACCGGGCCACGATCGGGACTAACTATACCCAGCTGCACTGGACACTGATACCGGGCCACGGTCGGGACACTGATACCGGGCCACGGTCGGGACTAACTATGCCCAGCTGCACTGGACACTGATACCGGGCCACGGCCGGGATGGTGATACCGGGCCACGGTCGGGACTAACTATGCCCAGCTGTACTGGTCACTGATACCGGGCCACGGTCGGGACTAACTATGCCCAGCTGCACTGGACACTGATACCGGGCCACGGTCGGGACTAACTATGCCCAGCTGCACTGGACACTGATACCGGGCCACGGTCGGGACTAACTATGCCCAGCTGCACTGGTCACTGATACCGGGCCACGGTCGGGACTAACTATGCCCAGCTGCACTGGACACTGATACCGGGCCACAGTCGGGACTAACTATGCCCAGCTGCACTGGTCACTGATACCGGGCCACGGTCGGGACTAACTATGCCCAGCTTCACTGGTCACTGATACCTGGTGACGGTCGGGACTAACTATGCCCAGCTGCACTGGTCACTGATACCGGGCCACGGTCGGGACTAACTATGCCCAGCTGTACTGGACACTGATACCGGGCCACGGTCGGGACACTGATACCGGGCCACGGTGGGGACTAACTATGCCCAGCTGCACTGGACACTGATACCGGGTCACGGTCGGGACACTGATACCGGGCCACGGTGGGGACTAACTATGCCCAGCTGCACTGGACACTGATACCGGGCCACGGTCGGGACACTGATACCGGGCCACGGTGGGGACTAACTATGCCCAGCTGCACTGGACACTGATACCGGGTCACGGTCGGGACACTGATACCGGGCCACGGTGGGGACTAACTATGCCCAGCTGCACTGGACACTGATACCGGGCCACGGTCGGGACTAACTATGCCCAGCTGCGCTGGACACTGATACCGGGCCACGGTCGGGACGGTGATACCAGGTCACGGTCGGGACTAACTATGCCCAGCTGCACTGGACACTGATACCTGGTGACGGTCGGGACTAACTATGCCCAGCTGCACTGGACACTGATACCGGGGCACGGTCGGGACGGTGATACCGGGCCACGGTCGGGACTAACTATGCCCAGCTGCACTGGACACTGATACCGGGCCACGGTCGGGACTAACTATGCCCAGCTGCACGGGACACTGATACCTGGCCACGGTCGGGACGGTGATACCGGGCCACGGTCGGGACTAACTATGCCCAGCTGCACTGGTCCCTGATACCGGGCCACGGTCGGGACTAATTATGCCCAGCTGCACTGGTCACTGATACCGGGCCACGGTCGGGACTAACTATGCCCAGCTGCACTGGACACTGATACCTGGCCACGGTCGGGACTAACTATGCCCAGCTGCACTGGACACTGATACCGGGCCACGGTCGGGACTAACTATGCCCAGCTGCACTGGACACTGATACCTGGCCACGGTCGGGACTAACTATGCCCAGCTGCGCTGGACACTGATACCTGTTGACGGTCGGGACTAACTATGCCCAGCTGCACTGGTCACTGATACCTGGTGACGGTCGGGACGGTGATACCGGGCCACGCTCGGGACTAACTATGCCCAGCTGCACTGGACACTGATACCGGGCCACGGTCGGGACGGTGATACCGGGCCACGGTCGGGACTAACTATGCCAAGCTGTACTGGATACTGATACCGGGCCACGGTCGGGACTAACTATGCCCAGCTGCACTGGACACTGATACCGGGCCACGGTCGGGACTAACTATGTCCAGCTGTACTGGACACTGATACCGGGCCACGGTCGGGACTAACTATGCCCAGCTGTACTGGACACTGATACCGGGCCACGGTCGGGACTAACTATGCCCAGCTGCACTGGACACTGATACCGGGTGACGGTCGGGACGGTGATACCGGGCCACGGTCGGGACTAACTATGTCCAGCTGCACTGGACACTGATACCGGGCCACGGTCGGGACTAACTATGCCCAGCTGCACTGGACACTGATACCGGGTGACGGTCGGGACGGTGATACCGGGCCACGGTCGGGACTAACTATGCCCAGATGCACTGGACACTGATACCGGGCCACGGTCGGGACGGTGATACCGGGCCACGGTCGGGTCTAACTATGTCCAGCTGCACTGGACACTGATACCGGGCCACGGTCGGGACTAACTATGCCCAGCTGCACTGAACACTGATACCGGGCCACGGTCGGGACTAACTATGCCCAGCTGCACTGGACACTGATACCGGGTGACGGTCGGGACGGTGATACCGGGCCACGGTCGGGACTAACTATGCCCAGATGCACTGGACACTGATACCGGGCCACGGTCGGGACGGTGATACCGGGCCACGGTCGGGACTAACTATGCCCAGCTGCACTGGTCACTGATACCGGGCCACGGTCGGGACTAACTATGCCCAGCTGCACTGGACACTGATACCGGGTGACGGTCGGGACGGTGATACCGGGCCACGGTCGGGACTAACTATGCCCAGATGCACTGGACACTGATACCGGGCCACGGTCGGGACGGTGATACCGGGCCACGGTCGGGACTAACTATGTCCAGCTGCACTGGACACTGATACCGGGCCACGGTCGGGACTAACTATGCCCAGCTGCACTGAACACTGATACCGGGCCACGGTCGGGACTAACTATGCCCAGCTGCACTGGACACTGATACCGGGTGACGGTCGGGACGGTGATACCGGGCCACGGTCGGGACTAACTATGCCCAGATGCACTGGACACTGATACCGGGCCACGGTCGGGACGGTGATACCGGGCCACGGTCGGGACGGTGATACCTGCCCACGGTCGGGACGGCGATACCGGGCCACGGTCGGGACTAACTATGCCCAGCTGCACTGGTCACTGTTACCGGGCCACGGTCGGGACTAACTATGCCCAGCTGTACTGAACACTGATACCGGGCCACGGTCGGGACTAACTATGCCCAGCTGCACTGGACACTGATACCTGGTGACGGTCGGGACGGTGATACCGGACCACGGTCGGGACTAACTATGCCCAGCTGCACTGGACACTGATACCTGGTGACGGTCGGGACTAACTATGCCCAGCTGCACTGGTCACTGATACCGGGCCACGGTCGGGACTAACTATGCCCAGCTGCACTGGACACTGATACCTGGTGACGGTCGGGACTAACTATGCCCAGCTGCACTGGTCACTGATACCGGGCCACGGTCGGGACTAACTATGCCCAGCTGCACTGGACACTGATACCGGGCCACGGTCGGGACTAACTATGCCCAGCTGCACTGGACACTGTAACCGGGCCACGGTCGGGACTAACTATGCCCAGCTGCACTGGACACTGATACCGGGCCACGGTCGGGACTAACTATGCCCAGCTGCACTGGACACTGATACCAGGTGACGGTCGGGACGGTGATACCTGGCCACGGTCGGGACTAACTATACCCAGCTGCACTGGACACTGATACCTGTTGACGGTCGGGACTAACTATGCCCAGCTGCACTGGTCACTGACACCTGGTGACGGTCGGGACGGTGATACCGGGCCACGGTCGGGACTAACTATGCCCAGCTGCACTGGACACTGATACCTGTTGACGGTCGGGACTAACTATGCCCAGCTGCACTGGTCACTGACACCTGGTGACGGTCGGGACGGTGATACCGGGCCACGGTCGGGACTAACTATACCCAGCTGCACTGGACACTGATACCGGGCCACGGTCGGGACTAACTATGCCCAGCGGCACTGGACACTGATACCTGGCCACGGTCGGGACTAACTATACCCAGCTGCACTGGACACTGATACCGGGCCACGGTCGGGACTAACTATACCCAGCTGCACTGGACACTGATACCTGGCCACGGTCGGGACTAACTATGCCCAGCTGCACTGGACACTGATACCGGGCCACGGTCGGGACTAACTATGCCCAGCTGCACTGGACACTGATACCGGGCCACGGTCGGGACTAACTATGCCCAGCTGCACTGGACACTGATACCAGGTGACGGTCGGGACGGTGATACCTGGCCACGGTCGGGACTAACTATGCCCAGTTGCACTGGACACTGATACCGGGCCACGGTCGGGACTAACTATACCCAGCTGCACTGGACACTGTACCTGGCCACGGTCGGGACTTACTATGCCCAGCTGCACTGGACACTGATACCGGGCCACGGTCGGGACTAACTATACCCAGCTGCACTGGACACTGATACCGGGCCACGGTCGGGACTAACTATGCCCAGCTGCACTGGACACTGATACCGGGTGACGGTCGGGACGGTAATACCGGGTGACGGTCGGGACTAACTATGCCCAGCTGTACTGGACACTGATACCGGGCCACGGTCGGGACACTGATACCGGGCCACGGTCGGGACTAACTATACCCAGCTGCACTGGACACTGATACCGGGCCACGGTCGGGACACTGATACCGGGCCACGGTCGGGACTAACTATGCCCAGCTGCACTGGACACTGATACCGGGTGACGGTCGGGACGGTAATACCGGGTGACGGTCGGGACTAACTATGCCCAGCTGTACTGGACACTGATACCGGGCCACGGTCGGGACACTGATACCGGGCCACGGTCGGGACTAACTATACCCAGCTGCACTGGACACTGATACCGGGCCACGGTCGGGACACTGATACCGGGCCACGGTCGGGACTAACTATACCCAGCTGCACTGGACACTGATACCGGGCCACGGTCGGGACACTGATACCGGGCCACGGTCGGGACTAACTATGCCCAGCTGCACTGGACACTGATACCGGGCCACGGTCGGGACACTGATACCGGGCCACGGTCGGGACTAACTATACCCAGCTGCACTGGACACTGATACCGGGCCACGGTCGGGACACTGATACCGGGCCACGGTCGGGACTAACTATACCCAGCTGCACTGGACACTGATACCGGGCCACGGTCGGGACACTGATACCGGGCCACGGTCGGGACTAACTATACCCAGCTGCACTGGACACTGATACCGGGTCACGGTCGGGACACTGATACCGGGCCACGGTCGGGACTAACTATGCCCAGCTGCACTGGACACTGATACCGGGTGACGGTCGGGACGGTAATACCGGGTGACGGTCGGGACTAACTATGCCCAGCTGCACTGGACACTGATACCGGGCCACGGTCGGGACTAACTATGCCCAGCTGCACTGGACACTGATACCTGGCCACGGTCGGGACGGTGATACCGGGTCACGGTCTGGACTAACTATGCCCAGCTGCACTGGACACTGATACCGGGCCACGGTCGGGACTAACTATGCCCAGCTGCACTGGACACTGATACCTGGCCACGGTCGGGACGGTGATACCGGGCCACGGTCGGGACTAACTATACCCAGCTGCACTGGACACTGATACCGGGCCACGGTCGGGACACTGATACCGGGCCACGGTCGGGACTAACTATACCCAGCTGCACTGGACACTGATACCGGGCCACGGTCGGGACACTGCTACCGGGCCACGGTCGGGACTAACTATGCCCAGCTGTACTGGACACTGATACCGGGCCACGGTCGGGACGGGACGGTGATGTCCACATATTGTAAAATTATTGACCACGGGTCATCTCAGGTCAGGTCGCCAGGCCAGGTCACGTGACCTCACCTCCAAAAAAGTGTGCGGTCGTACCACAGCCACAGTTTTTAGCCGATCGATTTCGTACTTACATGATTTCCTAAGGGTAACTACAAAGGGTACTTACAAATCGTATAACTCAGATTTGTTATATCGGTGACCTAAGGTCGGGTCAATTTCGTGACCTCCACATTATAAGTCAACGGGGAAATATTCAAATGCTTCCTATTCTGAGGATACGCATGATATCAGCCCAGTTCCTTCTGGATCATGTTATTATAGGCCATTCTTGAAGACCCAGGTGCATTGTTGGTTCAATGACCCGACGTGTTGAATCTATCGTCTGAATTTGTTTTTCGTCGGATTTTTGTGTTAATGTAATGTATTATTATTGGTTATCAAGAGCTGAAACGCAACTGCTAATAAAAACAGTAAATTTACATACATACTGACGTGATGAATATAATGATTAAGTGAAGAATACATCTGAAGTTGTTTTGACTATCAGTATTTCTAAGGACATGATCGCTTAGTAAATTTTAACAGAAATGGGATAGTAATGATTTTTGCTGACATTTTGACCCCCGAATACTTCATGAGAAGGAGCATTTTGTCCCCGACCTTATCCATAAGGACAGAACACTTTACCAACTCTGCTCAAGTGGCCCTCTGACCTGCCCTGGGGCCCCTCCGTGCTGGCTAGGGGCCAATTCGGCATGTTCAGGGGCCTTTCTTACCCGCCCAGGGGTCCTTTCGGTCTGGTCAAGGGCCCCTCCGATCTGCACAGGGGCCCTTTGAACTTTCCAGGAGCCATCTGGTCTCTCCAGGGGGATCCAGCCTTTTAAGGGACCCTTCCGACCTGGAAAGGGACTAAGCTGGCTGCTGTGACGCCTTGCGACATGCTCCGAGGGCCCTCCGTCCTGCCCTGGGGCCCCTCCGTGCTGACACTAGGGGCCCATTCGGCATGTTCAGGGGCCCTTCTGACCCACCTAGGGGCCCTTTCGGCCTGGTCAGGGGCCCTCTGGTCTGCCCAGGGGCCCTCCAACCTAATCATGGCCCTTATGACCTGACAAGGGACTGCGCTGGCCACTTTATCGCCCTGCCGACATGCTCAGGGGCCTATCGACCAGCCCAGGGGCCCCTCTGTGCTGGCTAGGGGCCCATTGGGCATGTTCAGGGGGCCCTTCTGACCCACCTAGGGGCCCTTTCGGTCTGGTCAGGGGCCCCTCTGACATGTACACTGCACAGGGCTCTTTTGAACGTCCAAGGAGCCCTCTGGTCTTTCAGAGATGCCCTGGTGGCCCTAAAAAGCCTCTGAAGTGTTCTAAAGGGCCTCTGAAGTTATAAACTCTCTAAAGACCACGCTTCGCGTGGTAAAAAGCCCATGATACCGCGGTTCGCGCGTTCTCGTCGGCCCTTTTCGGCGTGCTGCGCGCGACGAAAAGGGTCCTCCTGGCCTCCAGGGGGGCGGGGGGGGGGGGGGGGGGGGCGGCCGCACGTGTAGTGTCGTTGGGGAAGACAAGGTTATATTGGTCGAGGAGTGTGTGCAAGATGTGCCCGCGGGTGTTTGTGTGGCAGCCCCAGACGGTGTGATGAGCATTAACATCACCTAGGAGGAGACAGGGAGAGGGGATTTGACCAAACAAATGATCCAGTTGTCCAGCAGAGACAGGAAGAGAAGGAGTAAGATAGATGGAAAGAATAGTGACATCTTGCTGTGCAATTTTTACGTTAGCAGCAACATGATTTAGAGGGGAGTCAAAAAAGACTTGGTGATTAAGTATTGTATTGGAAATATACAATGCTGCGCCGCCCCGGCACGGCGGATCATTTACGTTATTGCAGTAAAGGGAATATCCAAATGGGGTTAACTTATAATTATCAGCATCAGAGTCGAAAAAATGGGTCTCTTGAACGGCGGCTATTAATGTTGTTTTTTTCGTTGACGACATATTCTCGGAATTCTGCTCAGTTAGATATGAGCGATCTCGTGTTCCACTGGAGCCAGTGGCGGATCCAGGGGGGGGGGGGGCGTAGGGGCTGAAGCCCCCTGCCTTAGAAAACGGCGCCATTTTTGTATAGGATTTGCCGGCGCCGAAGGCGCCGTAGCGTTTTCGGGAGGCCGCCAGGGCGCCCTTGCGTCTACCAACAGCATCGTAGCACTCTTGGAAGGCACCCTGGTACCCTCAGAATACATCTTGCCGCCCTCACAACGCATTATGCCGCCCTCGGAAGGTACATCGCCGCCCTCGGAAGACATTATGCTGCCCTCGGAAGGCACCATGCCGCCCCCGTCACCGAGGAAATATGCCGCCCTCAGGCCTGAAGCCCCCTGCCTTAGAAAATCCTGGATCCGCCCCTGACTGGAGCGATAATTCCTCTGTGTTTGTGTTCATTTAGTGTTTTTTCTTCTATGGGTACTCTCGTTTGGCGGCGGGTGCGGCCACGAGAGCGGATGGGGGAGGGGCTGGCCTGTCTGACGGAGGATGAGTTGTGAGAGTGGGCCCGTTGGGGTGGAGATGGGGTTCGGGCGTGGGGGAGGCAGTCGGATCACGGCTGCGAGCCTGGCTGGGTGGGGGCGTGGTTTGGGTGCGGGCGGTGTGGCCACCACGATCGCGTAGGACGGCCGGGTTCTCGGGTAGGGGGTAGGCGAGTCCGGCGGTGCCGAGGTCTCGCTGTGGGAGGATGAGGTGGAGGGGAGGAGGTTTCGGCTGCATAGGAGCCGGGGGAGTGGGCATCCACGGAGGGGCACTCCAGAGTTACCTTTGGGGTAGCGGGGCTACAGACCTAGTCTGCTCTGAGCGCGAAGGCTGGGGGCGGGTGTCTGCTCGGAGAGCGGTACCCAGGGGTCCATGAGGGACCAGGTCTCGTTCCCACGGGGCGGGAGGGATGGCAACGTTGCCGCGCTGCTGGGCCTAACCTGTGCTGCTGGTGCGCAGCACGAGCCTCTCGCTGACAGGCCTGATGCCCCCTTCTGGCCTCCTGTTTGAGGGGGCAGGCCGTGTCCCAGGCGGGGTGGGCCCCACCGCAGTTGCAGCAGTGCGGCCCCGCCTCGCAGTCCCGTGTGGGGTGCTCCCGGGCGCAGCGGCCGCAGGTGGGTACCGCTTCTGGCACGTCCGGGAGCCGTGCCGATCCACATCCCAGCAGTTCTGGCACTGCGGGGGTGCCGGGACCCACGGGGAGACGTTGATGATGGAGTAGCCGCATTTGATGGACTGCGGCAGGATCTGACCATAGAAGGCGAGTTTGATGGTGGGGTTTCGGCCCCTTTCGGCTTCGTTCTTTGGGGAAGGAGGCGGGCTCCTGATGGGAGGGACCGAGGCGGCGGACTCCTGATGGGAGGGACCGAGACGGCGGACTCCTGATGGGAGGAACCGAGGCGGCGGGCTCCTGATGGGAGGGACCGAGGCGGCGGACTCCTGATGGGAGGGACCGAGGCGGCGGGCTCCTGATGGGAGGGACCGAGGCGGCGGACTCCTGATGGGAGGGACCGAGACGGCGGGCTCCTGATGGGAGGGACCGAGGCGGCGGGCTCCTGATGGGAGAGACCGAGACGGCGGACTCCTGATGCCCTGCGCCGCGGGGGTCGCGGGGGTCCCGCCGACGATTTGCCCCCTGGCCGACAGCCGGCGACTCCCGGTGGCCTCCACCGCGGGGTCGCGGGGGTCCCCTGGTCGTCAGTCGGTGTCTCCTGGGGGGGGGGGGGGGGGCATGGGTGTGTCTTCCATTGTGTTCCGATCTGCGGCTAAAAGACACCGAGACCAGTGCTGTGTTTTTTTTTTAACCCAGCTAGCCGCAAGGCTATGGCCGGGGGAAAGTTAACTGTCGATTTAGCCAGGTAAAATATTTTAACGTTACGTTAAGCCGGCTAATGTTGTCCGGCACAGAAAGAAGAAGGCAGTAGCAAAGGCAAAGTCAAAGGTTTTACATTAAACATTAAACCGGCTCATGGTCGTCCGGTGCAAATAGCGAGAGGGAGGCCGAAACAAGGAACACAGACATCCATCACACAAACAAACAAACAAACAAACAAACAAACAAGCACACAAGCAGGCATGCACTAAACAGTTCTAGAAATGATTCTAGTTATAAATAAAATAAAATAATAAACACAAAATTAACTATTTAATTAATCAATTAATCGATTGATTAATCAATCAGTCAATCAAATTAAGCAAAAAAAACACAATTAGGCGGGGCGGGTGACAGGCCCAGGTCGATCTGGTCGGTGGTTGTGTAGGTGTTCTGAGTGTGCTCAACATAACTTCTACCGCGGCCGGTCCCGCGGGGGTGCAATTCTCTGCCGTCTAAATGTCCGGTTTTGAATATACACTCCCGGGAAACGTGTGCAGCGAGTTATGTTGATGTGCCTGGCCTCTATCTTAGGAATGGAGCACACTCCAGATCAGATCTGGTGTGCCCAGATCGGATCTAGTTGGTGGTAGTGTGGGTGTTTTGAGTGTGCTCAACATGACTCTGCCGCGGCCGGTCCCACGGGGATGCAATTCTCTGCCGTCTATGACAGTTTTTAATATACACTCCCGGGAAACGTGTGCAGCGAGTTATGTTGTATGTATCTATCCTCTATCTCAGGAATGGAGCACACTCAGCAATGTGTGCAGTGATAGTGATAAGTATTGTGGGTCAGTGCGATGCCGTGAGTGCGAGCCTAATCGCACTACCCGGCCCTTGCACTGACCAAGGGCCAAGCAATGAGGGTGTGGGTGTGTGATATCAAGTGTTAGGTGATGCCTGACGGCCAGAAGCTCCCTGGGCCTGGGGATAACATATAATAATAGTATAATAGAAAAATGATATAAAATAAGATAGTGTAAAGTAGAATAAGTAGAAATGTGTAGTGTATTCCGCCGTGAAAAGTCCTAATTAATTTTTTTTTTAAACAGAGCCTAGCCAAGGGGAAAACCTGTGCGTTTTTGCCAAATTGCACAGTAAAACCCCATATTATTACGTTATATAAATAGTTATAATCTTGTTGTATGGAGAAAATAATAAAGAAGTGTGAGTAAATCAGGATGGGAGTCACCAAGTAGGATAGGAAGTGTTAGGGGCAGCCGATTAGCAGCTGTGTAACGTAATATTGGTTGTCGTGCTGTGTGATATAATGGGCATGTGAGGAGGAGGTGTTTGACTGTGTAGCGTGTGTGACATCTGTGACCAGGGGCGGATCCAGGGAAACTTTTCGGGAGGGGCACATCATACTTCAAGGGGCCCTCGAGCTGGAAAGGGCCCTGGGCGTTTTTGCGAGTCTGAAAGGGCCTCCAGTCGGTCTGAGTGTATTTTCAGGTAGGAGAAAGCCCTTGACAAGCCTAAGAGGGCCATCGTCAGGCCTGAGAGTGCCCTATGCAGGGGCGTCGCCGACAATTTTTAAGTGGGGGGTCGGCTGAAATGAGAAAAAAAATGCAACCACATTTGTTCTGCGTGTATTTAAACCTTTGCAACATTTGTAATGTCAGTGGATTTTCATGTTACAGTAGGTACTTGTTATTTAGCGCCGCCAAGCGCAGAAAAATTATTACAGGTTGGCCTGATAAAACCCAGAATTACAGGCGATGGACCTTGTAGAGGATAAGAAGCTAACATTGTATTAATTCAATTAAGCGTTACGACGAACCGAAGACGATGACTATGGCTTCGTTATGATGATGGCCACCGACAAGGGCGCCGCCACTTTCCGAAAGTTGGGGGGGGGGGGGGGACGGAGGCATTCTGAAGTCGATTCTTGCCATGCAACGTCCATAGGCGTAATGTTAAAATCAGAAAATGTTTGGGGGGACATGTCTCCCCGTCCCCCCTGTGGCGGAGCCCCTGGCCACCGATGTGACGCCGCGAAGCGGCGTGAAAAATTGAATTTTAGGTCGTGGAAAATGAAATTGTAATATTCGAACCAGACCGTGAGTGGAGCCAAGCCTCAAGTAACCCCTTTTCCTGGTTGCATATCTCGGTATGATGCAAAATATTGAAATGAAGGTGGTTTTTCATATACATTAGCTAGCCTCGGATAGTAAATCACGATGACCGGTGGCAGTCAGCGCTCAATAGTATATATGATAATAATAACTGTATATGCATATGCAGCGAACTGTAACAAACAACTAGTAACAGTGCAAATGGTTTCGAAGCAGCAAGAAGCAAAACGACTTTTCCGCGCATAAATGGTCCCTGTGGATCTGTAGGAGCCTGAGGGGAGATGGCTTGGGAAGATGGTCCTGGCTTGGCCCCCACTATTAGCTCTTCCAGGTCCAGCAAGTTGGGCACCGCTGGAGCAGCTTCCGCGGGTGCCGATGCCCGTGTCTCTGCGTTCGCGTCCCCTTTTCGGAACTCGGCAGACTAGCTAAACATGTATCCCGCTTAACCCTATTTATAACGGGGGGGGGGGGGATTCCGCCCCCCTCATGTTTTTCGCAGATATCTCCAGAACGGCTGGGAGCAGGCCCATGACATTTTTGGAATTTCCCTAGAATTGAATTCCGCATTTGGAGTCAAAATTTAGAGTTCTTAATCTGAACAGAGGCGGTTCCAGGGCACGGTTTTGGGAGGGTTCGGCGGCGATATTTGGCGATAATACGGAAATGCGATCTTCACGGTTTCTTCCTAACTCCCTCAAGTGTGAAGGAGTTACATCGGTTTACGGTGATTGCAACAAGTGCAAATTAGTTGATGTTAATGAAATATCATAAAAATTGCATGTCAGAGGCGGTTTCAGGGGCTTGAAAGGGGGGGGGGGGGGGGGGGGCAGGAAGTATGCAAT
Organism: Chirona hameri; assembly: GCA_036785665.1. NCBI lineage: Eukaryota > Metazoa > Arthropoda > Thecostraca > Balanomorpha > Balanidae > Chirona > Chirona hameri. The sequence continues at coordinate 3,519 of JAXIVJ010007373.1, read as the reverse complement.
GCTCTGCGGGAAGTAAATAGAGCGATGTAAGGAGCATTTATAGCTATCAAGATGTAAAACATAGCTTCTCCTTCCATTATTTTAATAATTTATTACATATAGAGTTGCAGGGGCGTGTTCAGGCACATGAAAATGGGGGTGACTGGCATGGTGATGACGATATGCCAGCGATTACGGCGCAATAGACGGTTAACTTATAATGATATATGCACATATGAGGCCAGGAGAGGGAATACAATCATTTTTGTTGCAGAGGCGCGCTCAGGAATGGAAGAAAGGGGTCATATTACTGCAAGGAAACTAAGATGCATGGGCCTACAATGGCATAACATACTGCAGTTTTCGGATGAAACGCGCCACAGGGTACCCTACGAACGATTATGAGATAATAGACGAGTCCAGGTAGGGTAAAAAGGGGGGTAAGCAATGTTAATTGAAGTTGTAAGTGAAATAGTCACTGTTGACTAGTTAGTATCATAATAGCGGATAATATACTTATCAAAAGGTCTTGCGCCCCTCCAGTTGGATTCTGGATGCGCCATGATGAATTACAACATGCAAAATGGAACTATCTACGATCAGTAACATATTTATAGTGCTGGGTAGCAACATGCCTGCGGTTAATATTTTTCCTATTTGACCTCTCTTTTTCACTAACCTGGTACCGCCTATGGCGAAAAATATGATTTATAACTGTGTTTTCTAATGGCACAATAACATACCATTTCATTTATTTAAAAAACATACAAAAATAGTTTTATTCCGCATTTACTTCACCCCCATATTGAGTGACCTGAACACGCCTATGATTTTTGAATTTTCAAAAGTGATCGCCATATATAAATCATAAATCTCCAATTCAATCTATCGATTCCCATTGGTTGTGTTACAATCGGTTGATAAACATGACAGTTGTGTTGGATGATATATAACACTAAAATTTGTAGTTTTTGCCCCCCTGTTGTCCCCTATCAAAAATGTCGATTTTTTTAAGAAATGTAGATCGTGATGAGGGGAACCAAACGCCGTTTGATTTTTGAAAATCGGATGGGTAGATCTCGATATCTCCTGGGGGCGAAATCCGCTCCCCCCCCCCCTGTTACAAATAGGAGTAGCCAGGAGCCTGTTACAAATAGGGTTACAAGTTAATATTTTATGAAGAGAGTGGGACCTGGGGTCAACAATTACCGCCAAGAGCCTCTGCCAGACATTTAATGGAATTAATTTTCCCATTTTCCAAATTTGTATAAGCAATTGCGAAACTTGTGTCATGCCGCGAAGCGTCGCGAAATTTTCCCGTTCTTAAACTTTGGAATAATAGCGGGATTTTGACTGTTTCAAAGGCAATTTTTACGATGAATTTTTAACTTTCCCCGAAAAAAGTGTGTGCGTTCGGGGGGGGGGGGGGCGGTCGACCCCCCACCTTCTGAGAGTTGATGTCCGGACCCTCTCCTTCCCGACCCCCCGTCGGTGACGCCCCTCACCCTGTCAGTCTTGTAGGGCCCTTGCAAGACTTGAGAGCGCCCTATGCTGGTCTGGAGGACCACTGGTAGGTTTGAAAGGGCCCTCGGTCGTGCTGAGAGGGTCCTGTGTCGGTGTGAGAGGGCCCTAAGGTCGGTAAGAGAAGTCCCTCAGTCTCTTTGAGTGTACTATCGATGGGCCTGAGAGGGCCCTGTCTAAGCCTGAGAGAGCCATTGCCAGACTTGAATGGCCCTCCGTCCGTTTGAGAGAGCCATTGCCAGGCCTGAAAGGGCTCAGACCAGGCCTCTGGCTCAGGCGGGCCCAAATGGCTCGCCTGGTGTCCGGTATAGGGTCCTCTGTCGCCTAGTAAAGGCCCTCTCAGACCGGCTTAGGACCATCTGAGGGCTGGAAAGGATCCTCTCAAACAGGCGCAGGCCCTTTTCAGGTCCGTCAAGGGCTATCTCTGACTAATGTAGTGCCCAGGGTTGTGCTTGACTCCGAGTCGGTGAGTCAAATTTGACTCAAAACTGACTCAACTCAACTTGAATCAGAGTCGAGTCGCTTAAGAAAAATAGGGACGCAACTTGAGTCAGAGTTGAGTCACATGGATGTCGCTTGAGTCAAAGTTGAGTCGCCTGGATGCTACTCAAGTCAAAGTTGAGTCGATTCATCTTCTTACGAGTCAGAGTCACATCTGACGAGAAAAACTAATCCTAGCAACTAAATAATCAAGGCGTCCAAACAATGTTCTATAGTGTGAGAGTGTGAGTTTTGGGTGTTTTTCAAACCCACTGAAAGGGCTCTCCTCCCGAGCGTTGAAAGGGCCCTATTCCCGAGCATTGAAAGGGCCCAGCAGACCCTCTGACCTGCACATGGGACCTTTGAACTTCCCAGGGGCCCTCTGGTCTGTCCAGGGACACTCCAGCCTGCTTAGGGACCCTTTCGACCTGAAAGGGACTGCGCTGGCTGCTTTGTCGCCCTGCCGACATGCCCAGGGGCCCTCCGGCCTGCCCAGGGGCCCTCTATGCTATCTAGGGGCCATTCGGCATGTGCAGGGCTCTTCTGACTCGCCCAGGGGCCCTTTCGGTCTAGCCAGGATCCCCCTGACCTGGACAGGGGCCCTTTGAACTTCCATGGGGCCCTCTGGTCTTTCAGAGAGGGCCCTGTTGGCTCTTAGGACCTCTGAAGTGCTCTACACTCTCTAAAGACCACTTTGCGTGGTCTCTTAGAGAGCCCATGATACCGCGCTTCGCGCGGTATCGTCGGCCCTTTTCGGCGCGCTACGCGCACCGAAAAGGGCCCTCCTCAGATGTTTCGGGAGGGGCACGTGCCCCCTGTGCCCTCCCCCTGGATCCGCCCCTGTCTGTGACATATGGGTGGCGGTTCTTGAGCTGTGATGTATGAGTGTGTGATTTTGGTGTGGCCTAGCCTAAGCCGAGCAATAAGAATTTCTTTAAACGAGTATGTTGATTTGATGACGGCCAATGCGCGAGAACAGGTTTAATAGGGTATAAAGGAAAATGGGCAATGCGGTCCCAGTCGCGCTGGAGAAATGCTAAGAAGCTAGATTATATTAAATTGAGGTAATCAGAAATGGAACATAGCAAATTATTTCGGGGAGGTTCTTGCAGACTGGCCTTGGCGGCGGAGTCAGCTTGCCCATTGCCTGGGATACCGGAGTGACCCGGTATCCACAGGAATTTGATTGGTTGAATTAGGCAAAGAAGACATAAGACAGCGAAGCTGATCTATTAACCCGCGACTTACTGGGGGGACTATTTCCCCCCCCCCTCCCGTTATTTTGCAATAACTCCTAAACGAACACCGGTATCGTCACCAACCTTCTCTCACATCAATTCTACACATGTTGGCAAAAGGAAAAATATGAGGCTATCATAGGTCAACCGGGAATGACGTCAAAGTGACGTCATGTTTTTCGGTTTTTGTTGCAAAATAATGGTTTACGGAAAATGCTGTCAAAGGTACGATGTTTGAGATAAACTCAATTGTCTTAAATCAAATTACTGACAATAGACCGGGCTATCAAACTGCTATCTC
>JAXIVJ010007372.1:60000-61099 GCA_036785665.1 Chirona hameri | reverse complement strand
AACACCGCCTCCGGGCATACAACACCGCAAACGGGCATACCACACCGTCTCACGTCATCATCAGCAACATCATCAGCAACATCATCAGCAACATCATCAGCAACATCACCAGCAACATCATCAGCAACATCATCAGCAACATCATCAGCAACATCATCATCAACATCATCATCAACATCATCATTAACATCATCATCAACATACATCATCATCAACATCAACATCATCATCAACATCATCATCAACATCATCATCAACATCATCATCAACATCATCATCAACATCATCATCAACATCATCATCAACATCATCAGCAACATCATCAGCAACATCATCAGCAATATTATCAGCAACATCATCAACAACATCATCATCAGCAACATCATCATCATCAGCAACATCATCATCAGCAACATCATCATCATCATCATCATCATCATCATCATCATCATCATCATCATCATCATCATCATCATCATCATCATCATCATCATCATTATCATCATCATGCCCGGAGGCGGTGCTGTACCGCCTCCGGGCATACCACACCGCCTCCGGGCATACAACACCGCCTCCGGGCATACTACACCGCCTCCGGGCATACCACACCGCCTCCGGGCATACAACACCGCCTCCGGGCATACTACACCGCCTCCGGGCATACCACACCGCCTCCGGGCATACAACACCGCCTCCGGGCATACTGCACCGCCTCCGGGCATACCACACCGCCTCCGGGCATACAACACCGCCTCCGGGCATACTACACCGCCTCCGGGCATACCAGACCGCCTCAGGGCATACAACACCGCCTCCGGGCATACAACACCGCCTCCGGGCATACCACACCGCCTCCGGGCATACAACACCGCCTCCGGGCATACAACACCGCCTCCGGGCATACCACACCGCCTCCGGGCATACAACACCGCCTCCGGGCATACAACACCGCCTCCGGGCATACCACACCGTCTCACGTCATCATCAGCAACATCATCAGCAACATCATCAGCAACATCACCAGCAACATCATCAGCAACATCATCAGCAACATCATCAGCAACATCATCAGCAACATCATCATCAACATCATCATCAA
>JAXIVJ010007372.1:47500-50000 GCA_036785665.1 Chirona hameri | reverse complement strand
TCATCAGCAACATCATCAGCAACATCATCAGCAACATCATCAACAACATCATCATCAGCAACATCATCATCAGCAACATCATCATCAGCAACATCATCATCATCATCATCATCATCATCATCATCATCATCATCATCATCATCATCATCATCATCATCATCATCATCATCATCATCATCATCATCATCATCATCATCATCATCATCATCATCATCATCATCATCATCATCATCATCATCATCATCATCATCATCATCATCATCATCATCATCATCATCATCATCATCATCATCATCATCATCATCATCATCATCATCATCATCATCATCATCATCATCATCATCATCATCATCATCATCATCATCATCATCATCATCATCATCATCATCATCATCATCATCATCATCATCATCATCATCATCATCATCATCATCATCATCATCATCATCATCATCATCATCATCATCATCATCATCATCATCATCATCATCATCATCATCATCATCATCATTATCATCATCATGCCCGGAGGCGGTGTTGTACCGCCTCCGGGCATACCACACCGCCTCCGGGCATACAACACCGCCTCCGGGCATACTACACCGCCTCCGGGCATACCACACCGCCTCCGGGCATACAACACCGCCTCCGGGCATACTACACCGCCTCCGGGCATACCACACCGCCTCCGGGCATACAACACCGCCTCCGGGCATACAACACCGCCTCCGGGCATACCACACCGCCTCCGGGCATACAACACCGCCTCCGGGCATACAACACCGCAAACGGGCATACCACACCGTCTCACGTCATCATCAGCAACATCATCAGCAACATCATCAGCAACATCATCAGCAACATCACCAGCAACATCATCAGCAACATCATCAGCAACATCATCAGCAACATCATCATCAACATCATCATCAACATCATCATTAACATCATCATCAACATCAACATCATCATCAACATCATCATCAACATCATCATCAACATCATCATCAACATCATCATCAACATCATCATCAACATCATCATCAACATCATCATCAACATCATCAGCAACATCATCAGCAACATCATCAGCAATATTATCAGCAACATCATCAACAACATCATCATCAGCAACATCATCATCAGCAACATCATCATCAGCAACATCATCATCATCATCATCATCATCATCATCATCATCATCATCATCATCATCATCATCATCATCATCATCATCATCATCATCATTATCATCATCATGCCCGGAGGCGGTGCTGTACCGCCTCCGGGCATACCACACCGCCTCCGGGCATACAACACCGCCTCCGGGCATACTACACCGCCTCCGGGCATACCACACCGCCTCCGGGCATACAACACCGCCTCCGGGCATACTACACCGCCTCCGGGCATACCACACCGCCTCCGGGCATACAACACCGCCTCCGGGCATACTGCACCGCCTCCGGGCATACCACACCGCCTCCGGGCATACAACACCGCCTCCGGGCATACTACACCGCCTCCGGGCATACCAGACCGCCTCAGGGCATACAACACCGCCTCCGGGCATACAACACCGCCTCCGGGCATACCACACCGCCTCCGGGCATACAACACCGCCCTCCGGGCATACAACACCGCCCTCCGGGCATACCACACCGCCTCCGGGCATACAACACCGCCTCCGGGCATACAACACCGCCTCCGGGCATACCACACCGTCTCACGTCATCATCAGCAACATCATCAGCAACATCATCAGCAACATCACCAGCAACATCATCAGCAACATCATCAGCAACATCATCAGCAACATCATCAGCAACATCATCATCAACATCATCATCAACATCATCATCAACATCATGATCAACATCATCAGCAACATCATCAGCAACATCATCAGCAACATCATCAGCAACATCATCAACAACATCATCATCAGCAAACATCATCATCATCATCATCATCATCATCATCATCATCATCATCATCATCATCATCATCATCATCATCATCATCATCTTCATCATCATCATCATCATCATCATCATCATCATCATCATCATCATCATCATCATCATCATCATCATCATCATTCATCATCATCATCATCATCATCATCATCATCATCATCATCATCATCATCATCATCATCATCATCATCATCATCATCATCATCATCATCATCATCATCATCATCATCATCATCATCATCATCATCATCATCATTATTCATCATCATGCCCGGAGGCGGTGTTGTACCGCCTCTGGGCATACCACACCACCTCCGGGCATACAACACCGCCTCCGGGCATACTACACCGCCTCCGGGCATACCACACCGCCTCCGGGCATACAACACCGCCTCCGGGCATACTACACCGCCTCCGGGCATACTACACCGCCTCCGGGCATACAACACCGCCTCCGGGCATACAACACCGCCTCCGGGCATACCACACCGCCTCCGGGCATACAACACCGCCTCCGGGCA
>JAXIVJ010007372.1:32500-35000 GCA_036785665.1 Chirona hameri | reverse complement strand
GTGTTGTACCGCCTCCGGGCATACCACACCGCCTCCGGGCATACAACACCGCCTCCGGGCATACTACACCGCCTCCGGGCATACCACACCGCCTCCGGGCATACAACACCGCCTCCAGGCATACTACACCGCCTCCGGGCATACCACACCGCCTCCGGGCATACAACACCGCCTCCGGGCATACTGCACCGCCTCCGGGCATACCACACCGCCTCCGGGCATACAACACCGCCTCCGGGCATACTACACCGCCTCCGGGCATACCAGACCGCCTCAGGGCATACAACACCGCCTCCGGGCATACAACACCGCCTCCGGGCATACCACACCGCCTCCGGGCATACAACACCGCCTCCGGGCATACAACACCGCCTCCGGGCATACCACACCGCCTCCGGGCATACAACACCGCCTCCGGGCATACAACACCGGTTCCGGGCATACCACACCGTCTCACGTCATCATCAGCAACATCATCAGCAACATCATCAGCAATATCACCAGCAACATCATCAGCAACATCATCAGCAACATCATCAGCAACATCATCAGCAACATCATCATCAACATCATCATCAACATCATCATCAACATCATCAACAACATCATCATCAACATCATCATCAACATCATCATCAACATCATCAGCAACATCATCAGCAACATCATCAGCAACATCATCAGCAACATCATCAACAACATCATCATCAGCAACATCATCATCAGCAACATCATCATCAGCAACATCATCATCATCATCATCATCATCATCATCATCATCATCATCATCATCATCATCATCATCATCATCATCATCATCATCATCATCATCATCATCATCATCATCATCATCATCATCATCATCATCATCATCATCATCATCATCATCATCATCATCATCATCATCATCATCATCATCATCATCATCATCATCATCATCATCATCATCATCATCATCATCATCATCATCATCATCATCATCATCATCATCATCATCATCATCATCATCATCATCATCATCATCATCATCATCATCATCATCATCATCATCATCATCATCATCATCATCATCATCATCATCATCATCATCATTATCATCATCATGCCCGGAGGCGGTGTTGTACCACCTCCGGGCATACCACACCGCCTCCGGGCATACAACACCGCCTCCGGGCATACTACACCGCCTCCGGGCATACCACACCGCCTCCGGGCATACAACACCGCCTCCGGGCATACTATACCGCCTCCGGGCATACCACACCGCCTCCGGGCATACAACACCGCCTGCGGGCATACTGCACCGCCTCCGGGCATACCACACCGCCTCCGGGCATACAACACCGCCTCCGGGCATACTACACCGCCTCCGGGCATACCAGACCGCCTCAGGGCATACAACACCGCCTCCGGGCATACAACACCGCCTCCGGGCATACCACACCGCCTCCGGGCATACAACACCGCCTCCGGGCATACAACACCGCCTCCGGGCATACCACACCGCCTCCGGGCATACAACACCGCCTCCGGGCATACAACACCGCCTCCGGGCATACCACACCGTCTCACGTCATCATCAGCAACATCATCAGCAACATCATCAGCAACATCACCAGCAACATCATCAGCAACATCATCAGCAACATCATCAGCAACATCATCAGCAACATCATCAGCAACATCATCATCAACATCATCATCAACATCATCATCAACATCATCATCAACATCATCATCAACATCATCATCCACATCATCATCAACATCATCAGCAACATCATCAGCAACATCATCAGCAACATCATCAGCAACATCATCAACAACATCATCATCAGCAACATCATCATCAGCAACATCATCATCAGCAACATCATCATCATCATCATCATCATCATCATCATCATCATCATCATCATCATCATCATCATCATCATCATCATCATCATCATCATCATCATCATCATCATCATCATCATCATCATCATCATCATCATCATCATCATCATCATCATCATCATCATCATCATCATCATCATCATCATCATCATCATCATCATCATCATCATGCCCGGAGGCGGTGTTGTACCGCCTCCGGGCATACCACACCGCCTCCGGGCATACAACACCGCCTCCGGGCATACTACACCGCCTCCGGGCATACCACACCGCCTCCGGGCATACAACACCGCCTCCAGGCATACTACACCGCCTCCGGGCATACCACACCGCCTCCGGGCATACAACACCGCCTCCGGGCATACTGCACCGCCTCCGGGCATACCACACCGCCTCCGGGCATACAACACCGCCTCCGGACATACTACACCGCCTCCGGGCATACCAGACCGCCTCAGGGCATACAACACCGCCTCCGGGCATACAACACCGCCTCCGGGCATACCACACCGCCTCCGGGCATACAACACCGCCTCCGGGCATACAACACCGCCTCCGGGCATACCACACCGCCTCCGGGCATACAACACCGCCTCCGGGC
>JAXIVJ010007372.1:25000-27500 GCA_036785665.1 Chirona hameri | reverse complement strand
ATCATCAGCAACATCATCATCAGCAACATCATCATCATCATCATCATCATCATCATCATCATCATCATCATCATCATCATCATCATCATCATCATCATCATCATCATCATCATCATCATCATCATCATCATCATCATCATCATCATCATCATCATCATCATCATCATCATCATCATCATCATCATCATCATCATCATCATCATCATCATCATCATCATCATCATCATCATCATCATCATCATCATCATCATCATCATCATCATCATCATCATCATCATCATCATCATCATCATCATCATCATCATCATCATCATCATCATCATCATCATCATCATCATCATCATCATCATCATCATCATCATCATCATCATCATCATCATCATCATCATCATCATCATCATCATCATCATCATCATCATCATCATCATCATCATCATTATCATCATCATGCCCGGAGGCGGTGTTGTACCGCCTCCGGGCATACCACACCGCCTCCGGGCATACAACACCGCCTCCGGGCATACTACACCGCCTCCGGGCATACCAGACCGCCTCAGGGCATACAACACCGCCTCCGGGCATACAACACCGCCTCCGGGCATACCACACCGCCTCCGGGCATACAACACCGCCTCCGGGCATACAACACCGCCTCCGGGCATACCACACCGCCTCCGGGCATACAACACCGCCTCCGGGCATACAACACCGCCTCCGGGCATACCACACCGTCTCACGTCATCATCAGCAACATCATCAGCAACATCATCAGCAACATCACCAGCAACATCATCAGCAACATCATCAGCAACGTCATCAGCAACATCATCAGCAACATCATCAGCAACATCATCATCAACATCATCATCAACATCATCATCAACATCATCATCAACATCATCATCAACATCATCAGCAACATCATCAGCAACATCATCAGCAACATCATCAGCAACATCATCATCAACATCATCATCAACATCATCATCAACATCATCAGCAACATCATCAGCAACATCATCAGCAACATCATCAGCAACATCATCAACAACATCATCATCAGCAACATCATCATCAGCAACATCATCATCAGCAACATCATCATCATCATCATCATCATCATCATCATCATCATCATCATCATCATCATCATCATCATCATCATCATCATCATCATCATCATCATCATCATCATCATCATCATCATCATCATCATCATCATCATCATCATCATCATCATCATCATCATCATCATCATCATCATCATCATCATCATCATCATCATCATCATCATCATCATTATCATCATCATGCCCGGAGGCGGTGTTGTACCACCTCCGGGCATACCACACCGCCTCCGGGCATACAACACCGCCTCCGGGCATACTACACCGCCTCCGGGCATACCACACCGCCTCCGGGCATACAACACCGCCTCCGGGCATACTATACCGCCTCCGGGCATACCACACCGCCTCCGGGCATACAACACCGCCTGCGGGCATACTGCACCGCCTCCGGGCATACCACACCGCCTCCGGGCATACAACACCGCCTCCGGGCATACTACACCGCCTCCGGGCATACCAGACCGCCTCAGGGCATACAACACCGCCTCCGGGCATACAACACCGCCTCCGGGCATACCACACCGCCTCCGGGCATACAACACCGCCTCCGGGCATACAACACCGCCTCCGGGCATACCACACCGCCTCCGGGCATACAACACCGCCTCCGGGCATACAACACCGCCTCCGGGCATACCACACCGTCTCACGTCATCATCAGCAACATCATCAGCAACATCATCAGCAACATCACCAGCAACATCATCAGCAACATCATCAGCAACATCATCAGCAACATCATCAGCAACATCATCAGCAACATCATCATCAACATCATCATCAACATCATCATCAACATCATCATCAACATCATCATCAACATCATCATCCACATCATCATCAACATCATCAGCAACATCATCAGCAACATCATCAGCAACATCATCAGCAACATCATCAACAACATCATCATCAGCAACATCATCATCAGCAACATCATCATCAGCAACATCATCATCATCATCATCATCATCATCATCATCATCATCATCATCATCATCATCATCATCATCATCATCATCATCATCATCATCATCATCATCATCATCATCATCATCATCATCATCATCATCATCATCATCATCATCATCATCATCATCATCATCATCATCATCATCATCATCATCATCATCATCATCATCATGCCCGGAGGCGGTGTTGTACCGCCTCCGGGCATACCACACCGCCTCCGGGCATACAACACCGCCTCCGGGCATACTACACCGCCTCCGGGCATACCACACCGCCTCCGGGCATACAACACCGCCTCCAGGCATACTACACCGCCTCCGGGCATACCACACCGCCTCCGGGCATACAACACCGCCTCCGGGCATACTGCACCGCCTCCGGGCATACCACACCGCCTC
>JAXIVJ010007372.1:7500-12500 GCA_036785665.1 Chirona hameri | reverse complement strand
TCACGTCATCATCAGCAACATCATCAGCAACATCATCAGCAACATCATCAGCAACATCACCAGCAACATCATCATCAACATCATCAGCAACATCATCAGCAACATCATCAGCAACATCATCATCAACATCATCATCAACAGCAACATCATCATCAGCAACATCATCATCAGCAACATCATCATCATCATCATCATCATCATCATCATCATCATCATCATCATCATCATCATCATCATCATCATCATCATCATCATCATCATCATCATCATCATCATCATCATCATCATCATCATCATCATCATCATCTTCATCATCATCATCATCATCATCATCATCATCATCATCATCATCATCATCATCATCATCATCATCATCATCATCATCATCATCATCATTATCATCATCATGCCCGGAGGCGGTGCTGTACCGCCTCCGGGCATACCACACCGCCTCCGGGCATACAACACCGCCTCCGGGCATACTACACCGCCTCCGGGCATACCACACCGCCTCCGGGCATACAACACCGCCTCCGGGCATACTACACCGCCTCCGGGCATACCACACCGCCTCCGGGCATACAACACCGCCTCCGGGCATACTGCACCGCCTCCGGGCATACCACACCGCCTCCGGGCATACAACACCGCCTCCGGGCATACTACACCGCCTCCGGGCATACCAGACCGCCTCAGGGCATACAACACCGCCTCCGGGCATACAACACCGCCTCCGGGCATTCCACACCGCCTCCGGGCATACAACACCGCCTCCGGGCATACAACACCGCCTCCGGGCATACCACACCGCCTCCGGGCATACAACACCGCCTCCGGGCATACAACACCGCCTCCGGGCATACCACACCGCCTCCGGGCATACAACACCGCCTCCGGGCATACAACACCGCAAACGGGCATACCACACCGTCTCACGTCATCATCAGCAACATCATCAGCAACATCATCAGCAACATCATCAGCAACATCACCAGCAACATCATCAGCAACATCATCAGCAACATCATCAGCAACATCATCATCAACATCATCATCAACATCATCATTAACATCATCATCAACATCAACATCATCATCAACATCATCATCAACATCATCATCAACATCATCATCAACATCATCATCAACATCATCATCAACATCATCATCAACATCATCATCAACATCATCATCAACATCATCAGCAACATAATCAGCAACATCATCATCAACATCATGAGCAACATCATCAACAACATCATCATCAGCAACATCATCATCAGCAACATCATCATCAGCAACATCATCATCATCATCATCATCATCATCATCTTCATCATCATCATCATCATCATCATCATCATCATCATCATCATCATCATCATCATCATCATCATCATCATCATCATCATCATCATCATCATCATCATCATCATCATCATCATCATCATCATCATCATCATCATCATCATCATCATCATCATCATCATCATCATCATCATCATCATCATCATCATTATCATCATCATCATGCCCGGAGGCGGTGTTGTACCGCCTCCGGGCATACCACACCGCCTCCGGGCATACAACACCGCCTCCGGGCATACTACACCGCCTCCGGGCATACCACACCGCCTCCGGGCATACAACACCGCCTCCGGGCAAACTACACCGCCTCCGGGCATACCACACCGCCTCCGGGCATACAACACCGCCTCCGGGCATACTACACCGCCTCCGGGCATACCACACCGCCTCAAGGCATACAACACCGCCTCCGGGCATACTAAACCGCCTCCGGGCATACCACACCGCCTCCGGGCATACAACACCGCCTCCGGGCATACAACACCGCCTCCGGGCATACCACACCGCCTCCGGGCATACAACACCGCCTCCGGGCATACTACACCGCCTCCGGGCAAACCACACCGCCTCCGGGCATACAACACCGCCACCGGGCATACTGCACCGCCTCCGGGCATACCACACCGCCTCCGGGCATACAACACCGCCTCCGGGCATACTACACCGCCTCCGGGCATACCAGACCGCCTCAGGGCATACAACACCGCCTCCGGGCATACAACACCGCCTCCGGGCATACCACACCGCCTCCGGGCATACAACACCGCCTCCGGGCATACAACACCGCCTCCGGGCATACCACACCGCCTCCGGGCATACAACACCGCCTCCGGGCATACAACACCGCCTCCGGGCATACCACACCGTCTCACGTCATCATCAGCAACATCATCAGCAACATCATCAGCAACATCACCAGCAACATCATCAGCAACATCATCAGCAACATCATCAGCAACATCATCAGCAACATCATCAGCAACATCATCATCAACATCATCATCAACATCATCATCAACATCATCATCAACATCATCAGCAACATCATCAGCAACATCATCAGCAACATCATCAGCAACATCATCAACAACATCATCATCAGCAACATCATCATCAGCAACATCATCATCAGCAACATCATCATCATCATCATCATCATCATCATCATCATCATCATCATCATCATCATCATCATCATCATCATCATCATCATCATCATCATCATCATCATCATCATCATCATCATCATCATCATCATCATCATCATCATCATCATCATCATCATCATCATCATCATCATCATCATCATCATCATCATCATCATCATCATCATCATCATCATTATCATCATCATGCCCGGAGGCGGTGTTGTACCGCCTCCGGGCATACCACACCGCCTCCGGGCATACAACACCGCCTCCGGGCACACTACACCGCTTCCGGGCATACCACACCGCCTCCGGGCATACAACACCGCCTCCGGGCATACTACACCGCCTCCGGGCATACCACACCGCCTCCGGGCATACAACAACGCCTCCGGGCATACTGCACCGCCTCCGGGCATACCACACCGCCTCCGGGCATACAACACCGCCTCCGGGCATACTACACCGCCTCCGGGCATACCAGACCGCCTCAGGGCATACAACACCGCCTCCGGGCATACAACACCGCCTCCGGGCATACCACACCGCCTCCGGGCATACAACACCGCCTCCGGGCATACAACACCGCCTCCGGGCATACCACACCGCCTCCGGGCATACAACACCGCCTCCGGGCATACAACACCGCCTCCGGGCATACCACACCGTCTCACGTCATCATCAGCAACATCATCAGCAACATCATCAACAACATCATCATCAGCAACATCATCATCAGCAACATCATCATCAGCAGCATCATCATCATCATCATCATCATCATCATCATCATCATCATCATCATCATCATCATCATCATCATCATCATCATCATCATCATCATCATCATCATCATCATCATCATCATCATCATCATCATCATCATCATCATCATCATCATCATCATCATCATCATCATCATCATCATCATCATTATCATCATCATGCCCGGAGGCGGTGTTGTACCGCCTCCGGGCATACCACACCGCCTCCTTGCATACAACACCGCCTCCGGGCACACTACACCGCTTCCGGGCATTCCACACCGCCTCCGGGCATACAACACCGCCTCCGGGCATACTACACCGCCTCCGGGCATACCACACCGCCTCCGGGCATACAACAACGCCTCCGGGCATACTGGACCGCCTCCGGGCATACCACACCGCCTCCGGGCATACAACACCGCCTCCGGGCATACTACACCGCCTCCGGGCATACCAGACCGCCTCAGGGCATACAACACCGCCTCCGGGCATACAACACCGCCTCCGGGCATACCACACCGCCTCCGGGCATACAACACCGCCTCCGGGCATACAACACCGCCTCCGGGCATACCACACCGCCTCCGGGCATACAACACCGCCTCCGGGCATACAACACCGCCTCCGGGCATACCACACCGTCTCACGTCATCATCAGCAACATCATCAGCAACATCATCAGCAACATCACCAGCAACATCATCAGCAACATCATCAACATCATCAGCAACATCATCAGCAACATCATCAGCAACATCATCATCAACATCATCATCAACATCATCATCAACATCATCATCAACATCATCATCAACATCATCATCAACATCATCATCAACATCATCAGCAACATCATCAGCAACATCATCAGCAACATCATCAGCAACATCATCAACAACATCATCATCAGCAACATCATCATCAGCAACATCATCATCAGCAACATCATCATCATCATCATCATCATCATCAGCATCATCATCATCATCATCATCATCATCATCATCATCATCATCATCATCATCATCATCATCATCATCATCATCATCATCATCATCATCATCATCATCATCATCATCATCATCCATCATCATCTTCATCATCATCATCATCATCATCATCATCATCATCATCATCATCATCATCATCATCATCATCATCATCATCATCATCATCATCATCATCATCATCATCATCATCATCATCATCATCATCATCATCATCATCATCATCATCATCATCATCATCATTATCATCATCATGCCCGGAGGCGGTGTTGTACCGCCTCCGGACATACCACACCGCCTCCGGGCATACAACACCGCCTCCGGGCATACTACACCGCCTCCGGGCATACCACACCGCCTCCGGGCATACAACACCGCCTCCGGGCATACTACACCGCCTCCGGGCATACCACACCGCCTCCGGGCATACAACACCGCCTCCGGGCATACAACACCGCCTCCGGGCATACCACACCGCCTCCGGGCATACAACACCGCCTCCGGGCATACAACACCGCAAACGGGCATACCACACCGTCTCACGTCATCATCAGCAACATCATCAGCAACATCATCAGCAACATCATCAGCAACATCACCAGCAATATCATCAGCAACATCATCAGCAACATCATCAGCAACATCATCATCAACATCATCATCAACATCATCATTAACATCATCATCAACATCAACATCATCATCAACAT